>RJWJ010001161.1:0-37964 GCA_004363605.1 Indri indri
GAGGCAGGTTTGACTGTAAAGGGGCACAAGGGGACATTCAGTGGTGATGGAAATGTTCTGTATCTTGATCATAGGGTTAATGGGTATAAGCATTTGTCAAAACTCATCAGACTGTACGCTTTAAATGGGTGCAGTTTATTTTATGTAAATTACACCTCTATAAAGTTGATTTTTTAATAAAATAATATTGCCTATTGCAAAAAAAAAAAAAAAAAGAAACAAAAATTTAAAAATATCTTTCTACCATGGAATCCAGAAGCTTTCACTTTCACAGCTCTTCTCAAAAGCACGCAACTGTCCAAGGATTATGGCTGATCTTAGAGGTAGAGGAATTACAAGGACAACAGAAAGTAATATAAATAATTTTTATCAGTTATAAACATGTTAGTCTGACAATGCTGTTGGCTTTTGTGTGGGATTAGGGAATTTCTGGGAAGCAGCAGAAAGTGAAAGGAACATTTTACTCATGAGTATGTTAGCAAGCACTCCTTTTCATTGCTTCTATTTGTAACCCAAACAGTTTTCTCCATTTGTTCAGAAAGATCAATGATAATAACTTACATTTATACAACCCTTTTTATCTCAAAGAATCTCTAGCATTTTGCAAATCAAACACTTATATATACTTCATCTACGTTTAATCCTTTTTATGCCTCGATTAAATAGAACACTAAAGCAACCCATTCTTTTCTGCTCTCATACACTTTGATGTCTGAGGACTGACAACTTTAATCATATTCCTCATAAAGCAAGTGAAGGATCTTCCCTGGCATCAAAATAGTCCCGAAGAGCTGTAATTAAAATGAGGTGACCGATACACTGCTTTTTATTGCAGCAGGGCAAATCAACTTAACCTTTGCAGTATGATGACATAAAAGGCAACACTTACAAGGAGTGTCACCCTTCCATCCATATATTTGAATCAATTAGATTGATGTTCTGAAATTCTTTTGCCATCTGACCAGTTACAAAAATAAAACTGACGTATAGATGCCAAAAAGTGTAGGTGCAAGACGAACAAAAGAAAAAAGTCCCTTATGAACATCATGATGCTTTTCTTTCCCCTGGCTGCAGAAAAAAACAAATTCACAGATCTATCTGTAAGACTAAGGGATAGAATCCACTTGCACTTCAGGTCATCCAGGTTTGTTATTTAAACCACAATTCTAAATCCTTTGGACATAGACATTTTTAAAAATAAATTTTATTGACCACATTACAAAGCCATGTTATTTGTAAACTGCCATAGTTGCATATTTTGAAACACAAAATTATCAAATCCACAGAGAAGCAAGAGTATTAAGAGCTCTTCTGAGCTCAGATTAATCATTACACCTGTGGGAAACCATTTTACCCCCCACTGGGATTCTAGCCTGTTGGTCAAGGATCATTTTTCTTTCTCTTTCTAAACATGTCAGTAGAAGTCAAAACTCCAGCTGTTATCTTTAATTACCTGAACAGAAATCTATTATTCAGGTAGTTCAAGTTTTAATTTACCCCCTGTTATGACACTAAAATGTCAAGAAAAAAGTATGTGATTCAGAGTATAATATACTATCTGGAGAAGTTGTCTAGCAGGGAGGTCTGCTAATAGATCTATCATTTGAAAAGTAGAGTGTTTGGCGTTTCTTCTGTGCCTTAATAATCTGTTTCTTTTCTGTTGTGGGCTACATTTCAGCTGGCTATTGACTTGCAGCTTCTTTTTCATATTGCTCAAATTGAGGCCAATTTCTTACTTCTGGCATAATAACTTTAAAAAAAGCACACATTAGCTTTGATCTGGCTATTCACGAAAACATTCTAATCTGCCCTTGAGCCTTTCTGCTAGTTCCAACGTAGTGTTTACCTAGCTCGAAATTTCCAAGCATTATGTTGCTTTGTCAAGTTATTCACGGTATTCCCATGCAAGATTTTAATAATACAATTGTGGATTAAATATAAATCTAATACAATACAGGTGAGATCCCACATGGCCATGTTAGTGGTCTATGATTGTGAGTTGACATTTTTAATCAGGTTATTTGGATTCTCGAACTTTGATTTTTTTGATTTAATGTCATGTCACTCTCTCAATTTCCTGTCCAAGTGAAAAAATACAGGACTTCCTCCAGCACCAGTTTAATCTTGTGGCTCATGTCGGGGTCTATATTCTGAGCAGTGTAACCCCACGAGCTCTCCTAATCCTTTGTGATGATGACAGTGGCATTCTGTTTCTGTAGATGAAGCAGGCTAGGAGCTATTATCCATTAGGCACCTGCATTTCCTCTTTGAAGGTGATTTTTTGCTCTTTCCGGGAGGTTTGCCATGAAATAAATCTGCTAAAGAAAAGTTTTACAGTTCTTTTTCCACCCAGCAGGCTGAATTTCTAGGTCATATGGTAGCTTTGTTCTGCCCCAGAAGCTATTAATGAGTCAAAGTCCCACAAGAAAATAACTAACGTGGCCCTGAAGAGACATGAATAATAAGGCAAACATGAATAGAAATGGCTAATATTTATTGAGTTCTTGCTGTATGCCAAGCACTATTCTGAATGCTTTGCATGAGCTAAATCATTTAATTGTCATCACAATAATCCTATGAGGAGAGAGTAAATCATATATGAGTGATTATATATATTATATATATACATATATGACATATTGGTGAGATTATATATAAGCATATATATACACACATACATATATATACACACACGCATATATATATGGCAACTTCATCCTTCCAGTTGCCTAGGCCAAAAACTTTAGAGTGATCTTTTTCTCTCTAAATCCATATCCACAAAAAGTACTATTGGCTCTGCCTTTAACAGCCATCCAGAACCTAACTACTTATCTCCACTGCCATCCCCTTGGTCCAAGCCACCAGACATTTTGCCTGGATTAATAGCCTCATAATGAATCCTCCTTCTACTCTGATCATTTCCTCTTCTTCCACCCCCATTATTTGCTGCACAGTGATCTTTTTAAAACTTAATCAAATCTTGTCTCTCCTATGTTCAATATCTTATAGTGGCTCTCATTTCATTCAGAGTAAACACCAAAGTCCTTACAATGGTCTATCAGGCCCAAGTGATCTGCTCCCTGCTACCTCTCTGACCTCATGGTCACTACTATTCCTCCTGTCTGCTTGGCCCCAGCCACGTTATCCTCCTGCCTTGCACTGTGTAGATGTTTGTGGCCTTCCCTCCAGTGTTCCCTCTTCCTGGAATATTCTTCCGCCAGATATCTCATTGTCTAACTGTCCTTCTTAGGTTCTTGTTTAAATCTTGCCTCCTTAATTAAGTGTGTTCTATTTTCAAACATCATTTTCATTAGTACTAAAAAATAGGCCCAGAGGTTAAATATCAAGGCTATGATATAAACCTATGCAGTTTGATTTATATTACTAGATGGTTCATTTAAGCGACATACTAGAAGTACGCAAGAGTCAAAATCTAAGCCCGGTTTCTTTGTTTTGCATGTGGATGTGAATTAAAGGTATACACGTACAATTCGGGGCTCTAAACCCCTGGGAGACATGTACAGTCTTATCCAGGATTGTCTTTCATGACTGTGGCTTTGCACATGCTGTTTCTCTATTTCTCCTCTTTCCCACCCTTCATGCCAGATTGATCTCAAATGCCACCTTCTCTGCCAGGCTTCCCATACCCTTGCTGGATCTTTGGTCTGTTTTCTATGTCCTCTCCTCACAACATTCATGCTTCATATACTCTATATACTCACTGAGTTGTACTGTATTTCATCTATTTATATATTTTATTCTTTGTTTCTGACATAACAAGTATTCAGTGACTACTGGTCTGAACGTTGTATAAATGAACAAACTGTTAAAGTATTTTAGGCACAGATTAAAATTTTTCATAGATCAAGATTTCTGCCTTCCAAAACCTAATATAAGTGAAATGGCATTTGTATGCCTACATGTGTGTGTGTATGTGTGTGTGTGTGTGTGTGTGTGTGTGTGTGTGTGTGTTTGCTTTTATTATCCTGATTTTGGAGGTATGGGGAGTTTATTTCTAGCATATCTCATCTCCCTGTCAAACCACATTATAAAACATTTGACTCTTTCAATGTGGCTTCTGTCAAATGAATGAGGCACTTTTTCTTTTTAAATGTGTCCTGTGGAAACTGATGAGAAGTTCTTGTTAAAGAAAGGTTTTCAAGCATATCTAAAGTTCCTAGAAGTAAAACCACAAATTTAAAATAAAGAAAATATTTTGAGATAAGCTCACTCTTAATAGTTCAAATTGAATACCACCCACTCCATGCAATTTTCTCTAGCCATTATAGCTTGCTTTGCTTGCTCTCTTTCTCTCTCTCTCTCTCTCTCTCTATATATATATATATATATTCCCCCATAGAGCAATTATGAACGAAATATTTGTATCCCCTGCAAAATACATATGTTAAAGCCCTAATTCCCATTGTGGATAGGTTTTGAGAGAGGGCCCATAAGGAATTAATTAAGGTTAAATGAAAGCGTAAGGGTGGAGACCTAATCCAACAGGATTAGTGTCCTTGTAAGAAGAGACACAAGAGAGAGCTCCCCACCCCTCCAGCACTCTCATTACCCCAATATGCACCCTGGGCCAGCCAGGAAGAGACCCAATAGGCTAGAACCTTGATCTTGGACTTCTAGCCCCCATAATTGTGAGAAAATAAATTTCTGTTGTTTAACCCACCCATTTTACGGTATTTTGTTATGGTAGCCCAAGCAAACTAAGACATGTACTCTGCTATATTTGCAGTTAATGTGTCACAATACTCGTTCTTGTTTCTTTAGATAAATAGCAAATTTGGGGGGACAGAAACTGACTTATTCTTTCTATTCACTCATTTATGCTTGTATTGCTTAGAAATAGTAAGCATTTGCATTTCTTGACTCATATGTCTTTTACTTATAAATGAATTGAAGTTTGCTTTCTTTTTTCTCTTTTCCTTTGTCTTCTCTTGGCAGATTTAATATTATATTCCTCATCATTTTTAGCCATAAAAAAACAAGTAGAACTGTCTAGGGCAGTGTGAGAACTGTTCTTGCTCATCACTGGTACCTGGCTCTTTCTTTTATCCCTAACTGTCCAGAGTGAGAAGTTAGAAATACACGTGGCACAAAACAGGGTTTAGGCACTGACTTTAACATTTTTAGAGTCACGATTCTCTTTGAGATTTTAATTAAAGCTGTAAACCTTCTCACAAAAATGCACATGGGCAGGTACATGTAAAATTTCAGGTGTTCATAGTATTCGTTTCATAGGCCTCATGAAACCCATTTAAAGACTTGCTTAGGTGTCCTTGAATCCCAGGTTATGGACCTCTCTTCCAGGGAATTCCATTCTGTTTATCACAGTGGGTGGGACTAACCTGAGCCTTCTCTAAAGACTTGAAAATAGAGAGATATTGGGGTTACATAATCTGAAATTGCATTCTAAGTTTTCCACACCAATACTTCTTATGAGAGTCTCTGAAGTGGGGACGTGTGAGCTTCTGTTATTGGAAAATTTACAGTGCTGGGTAAAGTAAGAATTCTGTAAGCTCCTTAGAACAGCCCACTGCTTTCCTGATGGAATCAGCAAAGTAGGTTGCTTGTGATATTTTTAAAACCATGTGGGGGGCCGGGCGCGGTGGCTCACGCCTGTAATCCTAGCACTCAGGGAGGCCAAGGCAGGCAGATCTTCCTGAGCTCAGGAGTTCGAGACCAGCCAGAGCAAGAGCGAGACCCTGTCTCTACCAAAAATAGAAGGAAATTAATTGGACAGCTAAAAATACATGGAAAAAATTAGCCGGGCATGGTGGCACATGTCTGTAGTCCCAGCTACTTGGGAGGCTGAGGCAGAAGGATCTCTTGAGCCCAGGAGTTTGAGGTTGCTGTGAGCTAGGCTGATGCCACGGCACTCGCCCCAGGCGAGAGAGTGAGACTCTGTCTCAAAACAAAAAACAAAACAAAACAAAAAACCATGTGGGGAATGTTTCAAGGCCTGATCACAGACTACACATTAAAATAATAAGTCACGATGCTGACCTATACTTTGAGCCGTAAGAGACAAACAGCCTTAAGGGAAATCAGTTTCTGAAAAGCAGCTTGTACATTCTGATATATGCAATGTTATTCTAATAGAACTGAAGAATGAGGAGCGATTAGAGGGACTCCCTGTGTTGCTGCTCTTACAAGCTGCCTCCAGAGCTCGGTCTATGGAAGGACTGCCTCTGACTCTGATGGGGAGGGGTATCACTGTTTGCCCCCTCCATGGGCACAACGGTGCCAGCATTAAAGTTGGAGACCCTTTCATAGTATACCTTTCCCACCAACTCCACAGGGGAAGAAAAGAGGCAGTGCATGGTGTTTGTGCTTACTTAAAAAACAGCAGCAACAAAAAACCAAGCTTATAAACTTTACCTTCTAACAGCTTTAGTTTGAATGTAATAAACCAACCTGTAAGATACAGCATACAAATTGAAGATTATTTTCATGGTACTTTAATTATAACGAAAAAGCATAGAAAAGTCCCTCGGTAACCTTCTTTATTATATTAGATGTTAAAAAGCAAACACATACAAAACAATATGGTACTTTTGTTACCAAGGGGCTTCTCTGATGGACAAAAAAATGCATAGTACACAATATGGATAATGATGTCTCGACCATCAAGATGCTCTTTCTCATTTTAGAATGAGAGTGTTCGCTTAATACCACTGCTTTACAAATGTGGGGCCGGGGGTGCAATATGTTGATGATGTTCTGTGCTTGACAATGTACAGAAGACATCTTAGACATGTAGAACAAAAATGAAAAACACGTTCAGTATTCTGAAGAAACAGATTTTTAACAGAGAACAAGATTTCTCTCCCAGATCTTCAGCTGTCACAACTTTGATGGTGCACAAGCAGCAATTTCTTATGTGACTGCAGCAGACGTGTTTCTTCTGAGTCCCAGGCTATTTATGAATATAAATAAGAAACGGAGCTTCCCCTCCCTGATTGCACCTGGCAAATAGTCAGAATGACAGATTGGAAATGTTCTTAGTCAGTAAATTCCATAGACAGAGCCAAACACCCTGACACACACAATTTAACCTTCGTTTCCACCTCCCATGCATATGGTCACCACAACTGTCATTTCCACCACCATTGAGAAAATACCTAAGCCACCCAGGCCTTCTCTCTAGGCATATGTCTTTATCTTCCAGCTTCATTCTTTTGATGAATATTTGTTAATAGATATGATTTGGAGTCTTAAAGTCATACCAGTTTCAAGATATTCCATCTATAACTTTCAGCAAGAAATACAATTATATGCTTCAGAATATTTTCTGAGTCTTCATAGGATGTGTTTGTTGGGAAGAACAAATTGTGTGACCACATAAAAGCAACTTAAGCTTTCTGAACTTGTGTTTTCTTATCTATAAAATGGGAATGATTGTGTTTGTAATACCCTTCTCACAGAGTTACCATGATGGCAAAATTAGATACCATCTATGAAGGTACTTGGTAAATTGAAAAATGCTTTCAAATAACAATACCACTTTTATTATTTCTATAATGCATGACTCTTTACTTCTGACAAAACAGGTCAAAAGTTGAATTTACATCTGCTTCCTGTGGCATTTTGTAAAATGGCACAAAGTTTCCTTCTTGTTTTATATAGTGTGTCTTCATGTCAGTTAGCAGACAGGGATAACTCAGTTTGTCTTAGCGGGCTAGGGTAGGCTGCCGTAACAAACCTTAAACTGGGTAGCTTATAAACAATAGAGGCTGGGTCAGGTGACTCACACCTGTAATTCTAGGCCGTGGAGGGTGGATTGCTTGAGCTCAGGAGTTGGAGACAAGCCTAAGCAAGAGTGAGACCCCATCTCTACTAAAAATAGAAAAATATTATCCAGGAAACTAAAAAATAGAAACAAAAATTAGCCGGGTGAGGTAACACCCAGTAGTTCCAGCTACTCAGGAGGCTGAGGCAGGAGGATTGATTGAGCCCAGGAGTTTGAGGTTGCTGTGAGCAAGGCTGATGCCACAGCACTCTACCCTGGGCAACAGAGTAAGAATCTGTCTCAGAAAAAAAAAAAAAAAAAAAAAAAAGAATGTATATCTCATAGTTCTGGAGGCTGGGAAGTCCAAGATCTGGCTCTGGCAGATCCAGTGTCTGGTGAGGAACTGCTTTCAGGTTCATGGATGGCACCTTCTCCCTGTGTCCTCACATGGTGGGAGGGGCAAACAAGCTCTGGATTTTGTCTTATAAGGTCAGTTATCCCATGCATGAGAGCTCTGCCCTTGTGACCTGCTCACTTCCCAAAGTCCCCACCTCCCAATGCTATCACTTTGGGGGCTAGGACATCAACTCATGAATTCTGGGGTGGGGGGACACAAACATTCAGACCATAGAACAGTCCTGGTCAAGTCTATGGAACAAATTAGTGGGAGATCTGGGTTCAGAATAAGTCTGTTCTTTAGAGTATATATAGTAATTCCATACTGTCAGTATCTAAGAATTATCATTATTTTTAATAAATCAAAATAGACTATGTAAAACCACAGTTTTTAGCTCCAGGACCCAGAAATTTTTAAATCTTTGATGATAATTATCTTTTCCTTTTTTCCTTTGTTTTTGTGGTCAATGCTTTACATGAAAACTCAAGTAATTTTAGTAATTAATTGGTAGACATTTGTGCCCATCTGTGTCACAGTTTTATTATCTGGAAACTGAGAGTAATATAACATTTACTTCACGGGGTTCGCTGTGAAGTAATAGCACCAAAATCTTAGAACATTTCCAAGAATAAGTAAGCACTGATCAAATATTACTACTTTTGCATAGTATCATTCATTCATTCAACAAATTCACTTATCACCTACTATGTGCCAGGTGCTGTTCCAAAGGTTTGGGATATAAAAGTTAATACAATGGACATGATTCCAATTGTTATAGAGTATATTTTCTAGTTCTAAAAGGGGAGAGAAGACAATAATCAATAAGCATAATAAATATGAGAATATGATTATTGCTATGGGAAAAATATAAAGAAGGGGAGGGTAATAAGAAGTGCTGGTGATCAGGGATGAGACGAATTTGCAAATCTCAACAGAGTAATCAGGGTAAGTCTAATTGAAAAGATGATATTTAAGGAACGATTTGAAGAAATTTGTTAGCCATGCACATATGTGGCAGAACAATTACTTAGACTGACGGAACAACAAGTGCAAAGACCCTATGGTAGGAGTATGCCTGTCATATGTGAGAATATTAAAGAGCTTAGTGTGCTTAGAGCAGAAAGAGTGAGAGAACAGTGATAAAAGGCGAAGCCAAGAAGAGAACACCTTGTAAATCCCTGGAAAGTCCTACACTTGGGAGCAGTTGGAAGGTTCAAGGGATGGAGTGGCACCATCTGGCTGATGTTTCAAGATCCCACTCCCTATTGTATCCATTACTCAGCAAAATTGCAAAGGTGTTAGTTTATTAAGACATAAGTTGATCAAGTTCTGAGGGACTTATCCATGCTCAATAAACCCAAGCAAACCTTATTCATAACCCAAACTAACAACTCAGTTATTTTCTGTGAAATAAATACTTCGAAAAGAACCAAATACACACGTCAACAAGTACAAAATTCTCTTCCAGAACATTCTCCCAAGAATGGGAAACAATATCAAAAAGAAAAAGGTAATTGATGACTTTAAGAAATGTTTTTACAAAGTTGTGGCAACTTGGTAAGTCACTATTATCTGTAGGGTTACTTGAAGAGGAGATAAGAAACCTACTATGAGTTAGTTAGCAAAAATAATTTATTAGTAATGAGAGCATACATAACTATTATTTTCCCCCAAGAAGCCCTTTTTTAAGTAGTTCTAGTACATGACAGTCTGTCTCTCTTCTTTAATTACAAAATCCTCTCCACTGTTTTAATATGCCTCCAGTGTATGTTGTTATTCCCAGGATTTCAACTTATTTCACACTAATTATACTCATTATATTTGAATTGACAATTCCTGATTGCCTAGTAATATTGAGGGGTGCACATTCACTTTATTAATAATACACACAAGTCATATTTTAAAATATATTATTTTATGAAAGATATATGTGATCAATTGAATAATGTCATGTGTGAATGAATTCTAATTAGCTCCATCTTAAGACATTATTTTTCCCAATTGTGTGTGTCTAATACTTAGAGTGCTCTATTCTAAGACTCACATTTGACTCTGAGTAATTAGGAAGGGAAGAAGAGAAAACAAAAAGACAAAAAACAAAAACAAAAACAAAAAGTGCTGTCCAGGAATGAAACATGGTTCTGCTTGATATCTTAGTGAGACACAATTTAAAAACTGTTGCTACTTGGACCAAGTTTGCAGCTGTCACTACCAAACCCATCAGATTCAGCATGCGAGCCGTATTCCGAAGGGCTGTGATCTCAAGATGACAGCTCAGAGCCCCAAACTGATAAAAAATGCAGAGTTAGCTTCTTTTAATCATTAATCATTTTTGCTGTAATTGTTTTTTTCCTCATTTGTTTTAAACCCACCCAGACATTTTTGTTTTTCTTTGGAGTGCTCCCAAGCATTTATTTTATTCAATGCAATTAAAATTTCATTATGAGATCCATGGAGTTCATCTGAAATTTGGCACTGCTTTGGAAATTTCAGTCATTTGTGTAGGCCAGGAGGAATTCTTTTCAGAAGATAAAATATGGGATTTTTAGCAGTAATGATGTTGCCTTGACTTGTGTAAGTACTGAATTATTAGTATTGCAGGAAAACACATCATTAACAGAATATCTAAAAGATGTTGTTTAAGACAAATTTCAAAGGTATATACATAGCATATATAGACATTAATAAAATTATAGAGTATTATTATATATTATAAAATAAAAAGTAAGTATTCAAAAGTAAAAATGATATTTATTAGATTATAATAGTAGAACAATTTGAAATAATATTCATTGGATCTAATGCTCTGATTCCTTAAGTTACTCATATGTGTGTTGTTTGTTTTATAGCACTGAACTCATATTTTATCAAACGTTAGGAAAATAAAACAAATATGGCCGATAAAACAATCCTCCATACCAGTACAGAAGAAAGAACACAATTCATTACTGGGAAGGATTATCAGATTTATATGTAAAGGTAGCATGAAAGTGACTACAAACTCTGGACAAAATTTTACACGAATTTACAATCGTAAATAGATCGTTAAGTAGAAGACAAAAACAATGTAAACCTTTCCTATCTCCTTGAAGGATAAGTAAATGCAACTTGTGATTGTCTCCTCCAAAGCCCATAATAAAATCATGCATTAATTTTGGAAGTACATGTTTACAGTTCCAAGGATCAGAAAGGCCCAAGACCTTACACAGTCAAATAACAAATCAGGACCTCTCATTAAGCTCATTATGTTTACAAGGAGACACTCTAAGGAGGAGAGGATAGGGAGGCAAATGCCTCCCACATTTTATTAAGCAAAGATAATTTCATCATGTTATCCTTACACAACTGAGAAGAGTAATTTGAATAATATTTATCAAGCGAATGAGTGCCCAAGGGGATTCTATGTGTATACGTGTGTGTGTATATATATATATGTATGTATAAGTATGTTTCTTTCATTTTTATAAATTACTGACATTAATTACTGGATCATGAGTATTAAAAATAATTAACTTTACAGAATTTTAATATGAGTAGTCTGCATGTGATTAAAATCCCTTTCTGCATATTTGGAAGTCATTTGTATGGTTATGTTAACTATATCATCTGTTGATTAAATCAGGCTCATTTAAGCATACGTGAAACAATTTAATTGTTCAAGAATGATTTAAAATGAAGTTTAAAAACAAGATGTTCGTTAATTAAAAATAATCAGTTATAAATTTTAAGGGAAATGATAAAATATGTCATTTTAAATAAAACAACTCAGCAAATATACACCAAAACATATATAACCCTTATGAAGAAAATTATTAAAATTTATTAAGGGGCATATATGGAGAAATACAGCTTATTCTTGGTAAGGAAGACTCAACACTATAAATATGTGACTTTCTGAATTAATTTTTAAGTGTAATAAAAATTCAGCGAAAAAAATGTAATTTTTTTTCTGCTTAGACAAAATGTTTCTATAGTTTACCCAGAAGTATACATTTTTGAGAAGTCAGGAAATTCTGAAAAAGTGAGAAACTTTCAGTTCTTTCTCTCCTCATTTATAAAGCATATTTTATAAAGTTTAGTAATTAAAAGAGTTTGGTATTGCAACAGACATAGATGGGATGAAAGAGATCTCAGTGAAACAGATTTTAAATTAAAAAAGCAATGGATATAGATTTAAAAGCAAATAGTAAAGCAAAAATTGTAGGAAAAATTATGATGAGTTTTAAATGGAATTTAGATGAGAAAGATCTTTCTAATACATCACTAAAGCTGGAAAGCAAAGGAACTTTGGTTGACTTATTACAAATAAATAAATGAAAATTAAATTTCTCTGTGGCCAAAAATACCTTTAACAAAATTGTAAGACAAATTCTAAATTAGGAAAAAAATGTTTGCAGCATATTTGACAAAGAATTGATAACTCTAGTATGCAAAGAGCTCTTATAAATCAACAGAAAAAAGAACCCAGAAAACATTCAGACAATTCAAAATAAATGCAATTTTAATATTATATAAAAAGTTTCAACTTCACTAATGGAAAAGAGAAAATAAATACAAAATTGATTATTCACTTTCATCTATCAGATTGACCCAGCCCTGACAAAAAAGAACAAAAATATGTGAAAAACCACAAATGGTAAATATATCCTACCCTGTTGGTAAGAGTGTAAATTAATACAAACTTCTGTAAAGAGATTTGACAAGGTTCACCAGAATTTAAATACATATTCCCCATGACTCAGGAAATAATTCTAAAGAGATAGTTGCCAAGTAATTAAATATGTGTAGTATATGGATATTCATTTGTCATTGTTTTTAACAGTAAACTATTGCTAACTAGCTTAATGTCCAGAAACAGGGTCTTGTTTAATAAACAGTTGTAATATATTAGAATTTTAATTTATTTGAATAAAGATATTTATCCTGGAATTCTATGAAGCCTATTAAAAATGATAAGATATAGTAATATTGGTAGTGACATAGAAATAAGTGACATATTGTTTAGTGACAAAAAGCAGGTAACAGAATAATATTCATAAAATAATCTCATTTACATAAAGTTTTATTTGTGTGTGTATAGACGTGTCTGAAGAAAACCATTTGAAAAGACGAGAAATTTTAGTGCTTCCTCATCTAGTTTTCCTGTATTCCAATGGTTATTCTTTTAAAAATATATTTATAATTGTAATTAATTACACTTTTAATTTTTAATGATAATTAATGAATTTTAAAATGGGTGCACAATTGTGCCCTGTATGTATTGTGCAGAGTATAAAGAGTGGTTACTTTTTCAACTACTTGTGGTATATAAACTGTTTTACAATTGCTGAGGCAATTTGATAATATACATCAAAAGCATTAAAACGTGCAAATTCTTGATCCAACACTTCCAAGTCTAGAAATTTCTTTTGCAAATATGAAGCAGGCGTTGTCCCTATCATGAATGAGTTCCATGAAGCACAGAGAGGGTGGAACAGTCACAGCCCAGGGGGCCACTGGTGTGCTTGGTTTCACTTGAAGAGTGTTTTTGTTTTATTTTAAATTTAGGCCAATGTTTAGCATTTGAATGTTTCACATAGCAAATGTGGAGTCCTGGTTTCTCTTGAAAATTCAAAAGATCTGGCACACCAGGACCAAATACATCCTTGACCATGAAAAACTGGAACTTAACAGTGGCTATCACTTTCAGACAGGATTTTGTGCTAGCACACCCAACCATTTCTATGCTTAATCCATCTCATTTGTTTTTACTAATTTGACCTTCAAATTTGCAATTCCTGGGTTAGAGTATTTGCTAATCAACTGAAGAGAGACAATTCTATCCTACGAATTCCACCTGCATATTTGAGATACACTGTGTTTTCTCTAGTAGGAGTCTATTTTTTTATTTATCATTCTTCCTTGATCCCAGGTCATGGGTCACTGACAGCTCCAGTGGTTTTATTATCGTATATTGTGTAAACCAAACAGAGTTACCATTTGGTTTGGGGCCTGGAAATCCGAAGAGAAGTGCTTGGATTTAACTGTTCAGTGGAACTTTCAGTTTCTCAAATGTTTTGCCTTTATGTGTAGTGAAAGTTCCTAGCTCTCACCATCAGATACTTTTCTAATTACTTCATTCCCAATTCATTACAGATTTGCTTTGGATGGAGACGAGATCTATTAACTCTCAAGTTCACCAGGAGCCCCAGCAAAATTTTCAGTCTGCTACTACTTCTCCTTAAGCTATGAGTTTCTGTGCTAGGGTTTTGGTTTGTTTTTTTTTCCCAAATAGCAACATGGCCTGATTTATATTGAAAATCTGTCAAATTGCATTAAACAGTTCTTGATTGAATTAGCAGCTTCCAAGGTTCATTCTCACAGCTGTCATGGAGTAGAACTGCACAATCTGTTCATCCGGTTCCCAGGCAGGTGTTTTTGTCTTGACAAAAATTCTTTCTTTGTACCAGCCTGTCTAGAGATTGAAAGTTTTCTTAGGAGGATTATGAGAGGAAATCAAGGAGAAACATTTTTTCACACCAGCAACTTCACTCTGTGCTCATCAGTCCAAACCCTGTGGGTTACCTGGTTAGTAGCTCAGCGAAACTAAAAATATGGTTCCGGAACCACAGGGTGCAGGGAAGGCACAAAACCTAAACTCTGCAAAACCAAATGCTTTCAAAAGAATTGAAACATGTAAATAACAGAAATGCCTAATATTTAGCCATCATTGTTATAAGTTGGTATTTAAACCTTGCAGCTTGACGTTTTAAAGATGTTTTGGGGGAAAACATTTTATGGTAAAAAAAAATTGGACACTAGCGCTAGAGGGAAATTAGGAAAATGGGGGAGAAACACTTTATTTTGTACCCAGGGGGCATACTAACAGCATGCAGATGGTTAATGGTAGAGCCAGGGTAAGAATATAAACCCTGTGCATTCAGGTCATCATATAAACAGTGTATGATTTAAAGTATAAAGCTCTTCTCTTCTAGAAGCTTAAACTCAAGAAGGGACCATGGGAAATGCACCGTGTATACACACACACACACACACACACACACACACACTCACGCAATAAACAACCATCACTTGAAGACAACAACCCTCTTCCAGATTAGCAAATCCTAGTAGGAATGTATTAATCAACAGATCCTAAAGTGTTTGTCAGACCACCTGTAAAAGAACCATAGTACATTCAAAAGTAAGTAAAAAGTGGACAATTTTTTATAAGTTAATATATTAAGATAATGCAATAGAAAATAAAACGTATATTCCAATTTACTTTCCAAATAAGCTAAACTCTATATTATAAACTTTCTATAATTTATATATAATGTTTGGTTTTATATACATCAACTGAAATTAAGGCTGTTGAGGCAGAAATAATTTAATAAAGTTTTGTTGGAAGCCAAATACAAGGATCAGCCTGGGAAGATACACCAACAAAATTGGGCATGTTCCAGAGTTGGCTACAAGTTGGAAGGCTTTTTATAAGAAAGTTTAGGAGAAGGGAGGAGGACTCCTCTTATCGGAGTCGTCTTTATTCACTGGAGGTTACAATACAGAGGTTACAATCATTGGCTACAGATTGCAACATACAGGCTAAAATGTCTATGTGCAAGATGGTAAGGCTTCATGATTCCAAAGCATTCTT
This sequence comes from Indri indri, assembly GCA_004363605.1. NCBI lineage: Eukaryota > Metazoa > Chordata > Mammalia > Primates > Indriidae > Indri > Indri indri. The sequence goes on from RJWJ010001161.1 coordinate 15,778, forward strand.
TTTCAATGTCAATAGGTCATATGTTAATCATTATATCAACAGTTTGAGGAAATCATGATAAGATTCTTTACTCAGGGACAGGATGTCTCCACAAATCATAAGACCTAACCCAGGTGGGTTAATTTGGAAGCCTTTCAAATGTGACCTATAGGTTATCCCTCTCTCTCTCTCTCTCTCTCTCTCACACACACACACACACACACAATCTGCTTGTCAATTAGAAGTATATCAGTTTTTTAACACACGAGTAGCCCGTCTTATGAGAACTGCATGATCTGGCCTTCATTTAGTTTCCTGGTCCCTTTTCTGGCCAGCTGCCTCCTCCACTCCCCTGCTTTCCAGCCTCACCACACGGCTTCCCTTTCCCTCAATGCGACATGCTGTTTCATACCTGCCTGCTTTTCTCACACCACTTCCTTTGCCCAGAATAAGACTCAATCTATATTTTATGCCTGGCAAGTCTCTCATCTTTCAAAAGCTATCTCCTGCCATTTCCTCAATGAATACTTTCCTAGTTCTCCTGCACTGGGATCCTGCTTTATTCTTACCTCTTTCCCATTGAAAACTGAGTCGTCATAACTCCTGGAATAGTATTCATAAAGCCGGGATCCATTCGTTCAAGCACTTGGACACCTTCAGTATGGTTAGGAGTCTCCTGGCTGGTGCCATGGCAGGGGTGGCCATATCAAATGCAGAGAAAATTCTCGCTCCTGGTGTAATTTGTGTGTATGTAAACAGATCCTCTGTAAAATATTTGAACAGAGACCTGTACTGATTTCTAAGAAAATGCAGCTAAACTTCTTCCTGATGCTAAGTTAATAGCAGCCAACAAAACCCTTCCCTCTCTACTACCTCTGCTACATTCTCTCTCCCAAGCTGAAAGGATGGATTAGCAGAATAACTAAGGAAACTGTGTAAAAGAGATAAAAGAAGAGAAGGATGACACCAGTCTGAAAACTCAGAGAGTGTCCTCTTGGCACGAGAAAGCAAAGGGAAATTTTACAGAATGATACAAGTTTTCTGAACAAGATTCAAGCATCTTTGAAACTAGAATCAAGACTTGGAAACAAATTGAGACCAAAAGGCAAGTGCTAGGAGATCTACAAAATGAGGATAATGCCTCTGATAGCCAATAAATTTAGTAATTATCCTACCAAGATTTCTCCATGATGACTTTCACAACACTTCTCCCCCAGGTCTTCTATCAAACAACAAAGCAAATACTTTCAATAGCTTTATAATTGCACCTCTAAATGTTTGTTTGGAAATGCACATTAACAATCCCAGATTTGTATTCACAGTAAAATGGAGGGCAAGCCAGATGGGATCGTATACACAGAAGATGTGTTTCTCCCATCCTAATTTCCTGTGGTGGAAGGGAGCTACCAAGTGAGTTAGGTTTCCTCAGATCCACTTGTTGTAGTCCTGCCTCCAATCCCTGCCCCTGCTTCTTATCCTTCACAGGTGGAAATAGGATGCAAAGGGGAAGGTCTGGAAGCACAATGATGGAAAGAATCTGAGGCTGGAGGGGCTATTGTGGAAAAGCACTCAAGCTTTTACATAATCTCAAGCCACAAATACAAGAGGAAAAAGAGTGAATACGTTTTGTTTCATTTTATTTTCAAGGCAATATTACTTATTATTGTACAATTTTCAGTGCATTCTTTAGAATAATTTTACGTTTTTCAGGACATGAAGTTTCATTGTTTCCCTGAAAATTTTTGATTATCTTCAGACCAAATACATTCTGTTCAGAACGTTTTCTTTTGGCTCTCCTAATTAATCCCCTGTAAGATTGTATCTAATTCATTTTACTCTCTCTGGCCCGGCTATGAATAGGTGAAGCACCTTACTATCCTCCTTTTCCAAGAACTGATTCTACTCAGCATTTGTGTTTCTATGATTCCTGGTCTAAAGGATCAGCTCATTTCCACTCTTTTATGGGTTTATTTTGTTAAATTCATTTTCTGAAATCATCCTCTGGCAAAGAAGAAATTTATGGATATAAATGTTGAAAGGGAAATATTTTAAATGCATTCTGAAAAGCATTTTTTTAAATGACAATTTCTTCTGAGGTACATTACCAGCATGGGCAGAAGAGGTTCCATTCTGCCTCAGCGATCTACTTGGAAAGTTTAGGTCTCCATGTCATCGGTGTCACACGTGGGCAAAGTAGGTGTGACATTATATGGGATGATTTCAAGGACTGGAGAAGACCTCATACATCACCAGATCTGGCCTCACCAGTTCCCTAAAAGTCTTAAATTCCTCAGATAAAAGTTAAGCTTTTAGTGTCATAGTAATCAATTCATTTTAAATTATAACTAGCCTACCAAGAGAAGTGGGCAAGGTAAAATGCAAAGGTGTAAAGGACTAATCTCTTTCCTGCATGAAGTAAAGTTTAGGGAAGGCCCAACACAATGGGTTGGACAGCAGGACGTCACACAACGTAAGAAATGACACAGGGATTCTGGGTATGCCGGACAACATGTCATTCACTTTAAAATGTTTCTTTAATGTTTGATCTTCAAGATACATAGCTGACAGGGCTTAGAGATTTTATTTTAATCAGTTTTAAGTTCTTTTCTAATGAAAAAGAAATCAAGGCGGGTTCTTGTTTTTGTTTTTTCTCTTTATTATTCTTTCCTCCCTCCAAAGAAAACACTTTTCTTAATGTCAGAGACAAGCACTTGCCAAGCTCTGTACTATGTGGTGGAGTTTCAAGAAATAATACACTGTCTTAGATCTCAGGAAATCTTAACGTACATTCGTTCTCAGTTCTGTTACCAGAAAGATCACAGAGTTCATTCTCCTGGAGAGTAACAAATGAAGCTCCATGAGAACACGGCTCTTGATCGGTATGAGTTCAGTCACTCGCAGCAAGTGAGGAAGACACTGGGAATATTCTCCAAAGCAATGTTTTCCTGAGAAAGAGTGACATGGGGTTTTATGGGGTAGAAGAGAAAATAAAAGATACTGTCTCATGTAGGGGCATAGTTTTCTTCATGTGTGCATAGTTATCTATCATGCCTGCATGCAGGTCGCATGTTACGGTAATGAAGCTATATAGCTCCTTCCAGGGGGAAGACTTTAGCACAATAATAAACAAAGTTCACTTGAGTTCATCTATAGGCTGCCAGGATCTCTCAGGGGCTAGTTTCAGCCAGCTTAGTAGCCATGGCCTCATAAACGAAGGCTGCAGAACAGGTAGATTGCTCAAATTGGTTGAATTCCAGTACTCTCTGGAGATGCTCCCTTCCTACCTATTGTTCTAAGTATGAAAGTCAGCTTAGAGCCAACAGATATTTGATGAAAGCCTCTAACATGAAAGAGAAACAATAAAACAGTCAAAACCAAAGAACTAAAAGGAAAGAGTAAACGACAGATCACCTCAAAGCTGGCCTTTCTTTGCTGAACCATTTCTACACTGCATTATTACGTATGATGAAAAATGGATGCTTTTAGACAATCACAAGTGTTGGGCACAATGGTTGGATAAAGACGAAGTGTAAAACGCAGTCCAAAACCAAATATTCATCAAAAAAAGCTAATGGTGTCTCTTTGGTGGTTCAGCACTGCTATTATCCACTACAGCTTCATGAAACCTGGTCAATAGATTACAGCGGATGTCCACTGCAACCTACTAGATGAAATGATGAAGATGCTTGCAATTAAGCAGCTGAAATTGGTCAATAGAGACAGGCCAATCCTCTTGCAAGATGGCACTTGACCACATGTTGCACAAACAACTCTGCTCAAACCACAGCAGCTGAACTTGGAAACTCTCTGTCATCCACCATATTCACCAGATTTTGCACCAACTGACTTCCACTTTTTCCAGGCTTTGGACCACTTCTTACAAGGAAAAACATTCGAGTCTCAACAAGCTGTGGGAAATGCCTTTCGTGATTTCGTTGCCACTCTCCAGGCTTCTTTGTTGCTGGCATAAAGAAGCTACCGTTAAGATGGCAAAACTGTGTCGATAGTTTAGGTGCATGCTTTGGTTAATTGTACTGCTTCTTGTTTGATATATAATAAACTAAACTTTTGATTCGAAGTTGGACATTTCATGTTTAATGACCTAATATATTTACCTCCATAATTTAAAAGAACACACTTTACATAGTTTTTCCATAACTGTTCAAGTTTAGACACTAGTTTTAACTTCTTTTTATATGAAATGCAGATTTCAGGCTCAAATGCTACTCCTTGCACAACCTTTTCTTGGAGTGCCCCAATCACCATCAAATTCCTGCCAAATTTGGGCTAATGGATCTCTAGCCAGCTGCCATGCTACATATTCTTGTCTTTGCAGAATACACAGAGATTTATTTTTTTGCCTGTTTCCTCTGCTAGGTGCTTCATTTTCAGTCTTCCTCCATACTGATTTGTACCTTTGATTTCATGGAGTCTATCCTCTAATAACTTCCCAACAAAAGGTGAATGGGAGGTCATATTCTGAGATCTTCTGACTTTGAAGACTGTGATTAATCTACCCTTACACTTGATTGATAGTTTAGTTGGATATCGATGCCTAGTTTTTGAGATAATTTTCTTTAAAAAATGTATAATGCATTGCTCCAGTATTTTCTAGATTATAGTACAGTTGCCAGTAAAACTAGTTCTATTCTTATTCCCTGTCTTTCATATGACCTGATTTTTCTATCTGGAAGGTTCTAAAAATCTTCACTTGGTTTTGATACTTCACAATGTTGTGCCTTGGAATGGGTCTTTTCCTCATTCTTGAATGAGGAAAACCCACTAGGTGTCTGAGCACCTAGCGGGTTCTTTTATTCTGGAAATGCATGTCCTTCAATTCAGTTCTAGGAAATAATCTTATACAATTTTTTTATCCTCTGTTTATCTTTTTATTTATCCCTTTGTTTCTTTTCTTCTCCTCGGAATTGCTGTTATGCACATGCATGAGAATGATACTCTAATTGTCTTATCTGCACTCTGTTTACATGCGTTCTTCAACGTTGTATCCCATAATTTTATTGGCTTTTAAAACTTTCTTCCTGCTGATTTTAATCCAAGCGCTTTCATCCAAATTTTGGTCTGATATTTCTATATCTCCTTCCTTTATTTTTTTTATGAATGTAATAGCATATATACCAGGTAATACTGTCAATGAACCCACAAGCAGGGGGGCGGGTTACTGTTGTTTGCTGTGCAGAAAGCCAATTACTAAGACAACAAGGATTGTTAAGGAAGAAAGGATTTAATGTAGAGGACACATCAACAGGGAGCGGAGAGGTATGGACTGTCTCCCATCCTTCTCCCTGACCAACAGGGTCAGGGGTTTTTCTGGAGGTGAAATGAATAATGTGTGAGGGAGTGAGCATCGTTACATGCTTGGGCTGGAGTGTAGGGCACATAAGTGCAGTAAGAAATTGTGTTAGTACATACATCCCATGATCAAAAAGTCTTTCCCAGGGCAGGGATTTTAGTAGTATAATGAGCTATGGGTTAATATTGGTCATTATTGCAGCCTTCTGTGCAGGCGGCACACAGGGAATAGGCTGCTCAGCAGGTCCTTGGGCATGACCTGTGGTGGGGTGTTGTTTATGTTCTCTGGTGGTGTAAGGCTTTTTAGTTATCTTGTGGCTGCAAGGAGATTCCACTGTTTCTGGACAAGAAACTCAAAAAGAATGCATCAGTACAATGGAAAGGACAAAGTTTTGGTCAGCAAATCTTACTGATTCTGCTAAGCTCTCTGTCTCTGTCTCTCTCTCTCTCTCTCTCGCTCTGTTTTTTTTTTTTTTTTTCCTACTTTGAAACTGTAGTTGTTAAGTTTCTGGTGTTGAGATAAAATTCACTGTCTATGTTACCACCAATTGAAGGTCACTTAGAGCAGACAGCTCTAGTCACAATATGAACACTGAAAACTCATTTAAAACATAAAAGAACTGGAAATACTATTAAAAAAATTTTCTTGCTTATAGAGCCGGTTACAATACTAGTATAATGTTGACTCTCATGATGACAGCACTTGATCACATGTCATCATTATCCACCCTGGTCCCAGGTTGCCCACGTGGCTCATTTTCAGGATTAAAATCACCAGAATGGATCTGGAACTTGTCAAACCATCAACATACTGTGCATTCATTAGCCATCTCCTTCTCAAACACTTCATTGATAATTTCGAGCTATCTGTGCTGCACTGGTTCCACCGCGGAACTCATATTTGAAGATAACTCGAATATTAGACTTATCCATGGTTTCACAAAAATTGCTCGAAAAAGTTTTTGAAAGATAATCACAAGCTGATCACCTCAAGATAATTATTCAAGGTAATATTCGAGGTATAATTCTAGGTACCAGTACTACAATGCCTGCAAGAGTTGGACATGGTATCTGTAAGAAAAAATTATGAAAGATTGAAATGGGTGAAAAAACCATGAAGTGACTTCAATAAAGAACTCTACATTGTTCAGTGCATTTACTTCCAGGTTATAAAGTTCTACTGGGCTCCTGCCTTCCATTGTCTTTCAGCTATTTTGCAACTTTGTAGAGAAGTAATTTGTAGAAAACTAATAGCAATGCAAATAATTCCTGATAGGTTTATCTATTCGTCTGGTTTTGTGATTCTCCTTTAAAGTATTTGCCTTATTAATTAATGAATTAAATAAAATATTTGATGTATGCACATTTCATAGTTGGATGACAGTCACGATTTTGCCACTTTTGAATTTTTTTTTTTCTTTTTTTGCCGTCTCTGGGAGTGGCCATAAGAGAAGATTAATGATTTTTATTACAGGTGATGTGGTATTGTTTGACTTTCTAACTAAACAGACATCATTTTGATAATAATAGCAATTAAATTTTTAAAATATTTTAAAATATCCATCATAGAAATTAAACATTAAAAAATGATAAGAACTGTGTAAAAATGCTTAGTACTCTTAGATGGAGATATTTTATATAATAGGCAGAAGCAATTAAATAAATAGAGGGTGAGGCAAGTAAAAGAATTAAAAATAATGTCTGAATCAGACTTTTCTTTCTTTATCCTCATGTGAAAAAAGTACCTTATTTTTTGCTCCAAATCTTCTTTGATGCTTCCTTTCCACCTTGGCTAATGTTTTCTCACCTACTCCTAGTTACATCACTTATGACCCAGTATCTTCCTTTTGAACCTCAGACACTGTCTTTTTACTGTTCAGTACTCTCCTCACAATCTATGCCCCAGAACACTGCCTAAAAATTGTCCAGCAAAGGAAACTATGATGTGAACCAAATGAAATGATAATCTTAAACTACACTGTAGTGTAAAAATACTATCAGAACAGGGTACAAAGTGTATTATCATTTTGTCTAACCCAGAATAAAAACTACCCAAGCAAGAACTGTGTCTCCTCTATTAAGTTGTGTACAGCACACAATATGCCAACAGTACTTGATCAATAATAACTAATTTCATTCACTGCAAAAGTATCCAGCAGGTACTCAGCCAAAGAAAAGAAACAAAATAGCATGGACTTTAGCTTCAAACAAGGAATATTTTACAAATATCTGACTTTGAATTACAGTGTATGGTAAATGCTACTAGAAAAAAAAGAAATGGTCAAGCAATTTTATCTATGTAAAGTAGTTTGCGCTTTAGAGAGCTTTTTTTTTTTTTTAAAAAAAAAAAAAGGGTTAGCTTATCTGACAAGTTTGCCAAAGTCCTAGTTAAAAATGTGCATTTCACAGCTCACTCCCAGTGATATCCAGAGATTCAAATCTTTTCCTTTTTCTTTCAGTGCTCAGTGGCAGTCATTTCTGAGGTCAGTACTTCCCATTCCAGATAAGCCAGAGAAAGGGAATTGTTAAGTGAGAGCTGTCTCCACGTTGAAGCTTTGCTTATAAACAGAAAATAAAGAACCCCAGTGAGAATATTTTATACAGCAAATGGCTGATCTCAAAATTTTCCCAATAGCCTGATTTAGAGTGTATCTAACTTCTCTGGCAACTGCATGTCAGCAGTACAAACTAAAACATTAGTAGAGGAAGACACTGGAGAAACAGCTCTTACTGCATGAAACATTGAAATGGGGGCGAGGGGTGGTGCTTGCTGGAAGGCCACTACATCAGAACAAGAAAAGAACAGCATTCCTGCAGTTCGAGTTCTGCTTTTTTCTTCACTTGTAAAAGGCTGACTAGCAACAGCAAAAATCCTTTTAACATTTTCCTCCAAAGGAAATCACTTTTGTAATTATCTGTCTAATTATTAAGTATTTTTGTATCTACCATGTCCGATGACCTATTTTCAATTACTAATTGAGAAACTTGACATGTTTAGTCTTAATAACACTGAGCCTAGAGGGTGAGAATTAAGTGAGTTTTAGTACATTAAAGAGATTTACACCTAACCAGTATTCCATAAATTTTTCGCCATCACCATGTGACTGTTCAGGTAAATTCACTCAATAGATGATAGAGTAGATTGTAAATGCCACCTTTTACAATTGTTGAATATACAGATAATTGTGTACATATAATTAAGTAGGGTCATGTTTTACATGATCAAAAAAGTTAAATATAACTTCTTTGTTAAAATAAATAATTACCTTTTAAAATTGGAAAAATATCTCAGTAAGAGGATAAAGATTAATATAGGGGTGGCATACAAGTTGTTAAGAAATAACGTTGAAACTCCAGTAGATAATCTGGATGATCTAAGTCAAGTTCACAAGAGGAAACACAATAATAAAAATTGGTTATAACTTACAATTAAAAAATAAATGAAATTAAAACAATGGTCTAACACCTAAAATTACTGAAACATATTTTAAAGATATAGGCAATATCGTTTGGCAAGGGTACAGTCAAGTTGGTACACATACATTGCTGAAAGGAATAGAAATGGTCATGACCTTTTAAAAAATAATTTGATAATTCCATGAACACTTTTATAACTGCTAAGATATAGAAAATATATGCTAATGAATATCATCTAAAATAATTTTTAAAAATACCTGCATGAATAACGGTGTGTGTTTGTGTGTGCATGAGTATGTAGTGCTATTTTTAATATTACAGAAAAATGACAGTCAACAGAAAAATCTAACATAAAAATAGTCAATTCATTCAATATCTATTTCATGTAAGGTTATGTGGTATTAAAAATAATGATTAAATATGTTATGTAACATTTTAGATGTCTGTTCATTTTATATTATTACAGGAGTAGATGGGTTACAAAATTGTATCATACTATGATTAGAGCTAGGAAAATATAAATCTATGATTAGGCAAAGATGAAAATCAATTCTCCAAATGAAGTTATTTCTTGAGGAAGTTGCATCTTTCAAACATTCTGTAATGCTACTGTTATATTGACATTACTTTTAATTTTTACAACAAAATAACAACGAATTTGTAAAGTAAGTAAATACTTCATAAGTGTTTCAATTTATTAAATCCAAATTTAATAAATTTGGATTTTTGATTGTGCTCTCAAAGTTAGAACACAAAGTGAGGCACAACTCTAATCAGCAAATATATATTTTAAATTTATTGCTATATGCTATTTTAAAGAATTTAATGCAGGCTTTGCAATACTAGTTTTAAGAAATATGAGCATGTCTATATATGAAATGGAGATAGTTGTAATTTTGGACATTTTGAGATAAATGTGAATGGCCCAACTCCTTCAACATTCTGCTATTCTCTGATGCTCTTTTCATACCATGGAGTTCTACTCAGCCCCCCAAAACAATGGTGATCTAGCACCTCTTGTTTTATCCTGGGTAGAGCTGGAGTCCATTCTACTAAGGGAAGTATCACAAGAATGGAAAAACAAGCACCACGTGTACTCACCGTCAAGTCGGTATTAACTGATCAACACTTAAGTGCACATGTAGTAATAACATTCTTTGGGTGTTGGGCAGATGGGAGTGGGGAGAAGGGGATGGGTCTATACACACCTAATAGGTGCAGTGCACACCGTCTGGGGGATGGACACGCTTGAAGCTCTGACTCAGGTGGGGCAAAGGCAATATATGTAACCTAAACATTTGTACCCCTGTGGTATGCTGAAATAAAAAACAAAATAAAACAAAACAAAACAAATGCTATTGCTGTAGTCAAAATACCTTGAGACGAATATTCTCTAAGTGCTGAGTATCAGCAAATTTTCTCAAGAACTGCACAAAAGAGAGGTATAGACACCGTTGACCATTTTCTAGGCCTTGCCTTAACCAGGGAATGACAATCTGCATAAAGAAGATTTGGGTCATATAACAGATTCAGCTTAAGTCCTTTGTTGTTAATGCTGATCTGAAAGGCAGTGCAGAATTTGGTCCCCCTGAGACAACAAAGTCTCACACTGCCAACTGCCTATGTGACTGTCCAACAGCCATGTCAAACCACCATCTCCAAGACTTCACTCAGCACCTTCTCCTCTTGTGCTTTTCCCAGTTCAGTAAATGGCAACTACATTCTTCCATTTTCAGACTACAAACCCTTGACTACATTCTTTCTCTCACAGCCCGCATCACCACATCCTATTGATTTGTCCTTCAAAGTACATTCAGAATCTGACCAACTTTCACTAACTCTACAAAATCACTCTGGCATAAATCATTGTCCAATTTCATTACCTGATCTCCTTGCTTCCAATCTCCAAACATTCTTGGTCCAACAGTCAGAGTGATACTTTTTGTTTTGTTTTATTTTTTGAGGAGAGACTTCATATTTTAGTAACTTTCAAACACACACAAAATTAGAATATTTTGATGAATTTCCAAGTTTGCATCATCCAGCTTCAACTGTCACCAGTTATGACCACTCTTACTTCATGTATGTACCTACACCTTTCCTCAGTTCCTGAACTCCTGGATTATTTTACAACACATTCCCCATATCATATCATATCATTTCATATCATTTCACCTATAAAGATTTTAGCATATATATGTAAATATATTCACACACATACACACACACACATATATATATAAATTAAAATATATATGAATCAGGATTCAAATTAGGAGATTCAAATTCAAATTAGGAGATTCGAATCAGGATTCAAATTATTTTGTGCCTCCTTCCATTGGAGGCACAAAATATCCACTCACATCTTTTGCTGTGACATTAGAGGCCAATGGTAATTACAGCCTCAATCCATATTTTATTAGAGGTCTATAAAGTGGTCACATTCTAGTGGTATTTTTCCCTATTCATTTAACAGCTGGAATGCTTCTATAAAGAGAAACTTTCTCTCATTAACTATTTGGTTAACATGAGGTACAGAACATACAGCAAAGTTAGATTAAATATTGTAGTTATTCATTTATTTACAAAATTTCAGTTAACAACCTCTGTGTTACCCATGAGTTTCATAACAATCTCTGTATTCCTAACAAATTCTAAGTAACCAATGAGATTTCATGGGGTTCTTAGTGATATGAACTCATGAATTATAGCATATTTGTTGTTTTTCAGTTTATTGAATATTATTCTTATTGATGCTCAAATTGTTACAAAGTTGTTTAGTAGAAACCTTTTGCAGTTGGTTCCTAAGTCATTTTGACATGTGATTAGTTGGTTTTAACTTCTTCAATTTCTAGCATAACAGTTTCCAGGATCCTCTTATACATGTCCTGCTCTGGACCTAGATTCAGCCATTTCTTCAATGAACGCTCTTCCCTTTGGTAGGAAATGTGCTATGGAGACCACAGTATGGGCACTAACAGTGTTCGTCGCTGGGCTATTGTCTGTAGTTCTTTTCAGTGGACACAACTAACTTGGGATTGACTTATTAATATCTGAAGAGACATTATTCTGCTTATTTCTCTCTCTCCTCCCTCTGTTCTCTCCATAACTTTTGTGTGCAATTCTATTGTACCATTATGCTTTGTTCATGTGTGAGTGAAATGGGCTTTTCTTCTCTTCAAAGGAAATGGTGAGCAGCACAGCTTTTAAGCCTCACATTCTAGAGATCCCTCTTCGGTTATCTTAAAATGTTCAAAAAATCTTGGAATTACTAAAATCTTCTAGCTCTGTCCTCACTCCACTTTGAACAGTCCCTTCTCTTTCTTTATCCCTGTCTACATTATAGGCAGGTGCACAGTAGTTTTTCTCCAGTGTAGGGCATTAGATTACAAAGGAGACTTAATTGTGCATTTTGAGAATTCTCAGGGTCCAGACAACTCCAGCTCCATCCAGACTTGCACTCATCCATGAAATAGAGCCTGAAAAAACCATTTGCCAGTTTCAGATGCTGATCTCAAATTGAGCCTTTGAGCTTTCCAGTGAAAACTTTTCAAGTTGGGAGTTTTCTGGTTCTCGGGCCTTGATTAATGCCTTTGCTTGCCCTCCAATTCTTTCTGAAGAGCTGCTGACACTGTTTAAATCTTCTTGCTGACAATGGTTTTTCTGCATTTATTCATGATTTGGAGTTTTTTGTGGAAATTTTGTCCTCTGATTTAGTTGTAGATATTGTCTCTGGGTTTTGTTTTTTCTATTCCAGAGGATCTATATCTTTGTGTGTGTGTGTAAAGGGAGGGTTTCAAGGAGATACACACACACACATTGCTGTAGTTGCCATCTACCCAGACTACCCCTTTTAAAATATAAGTCAAATGGAGTCTTTTGGGCAGGAATTTCTCCAAAGGCTTCACATCTCATTCAGAGTAAAAGCCACAGTCCTTACGATTGCTCAACATAGCTGGTCTGCTATCCTCTTCCCTATACCCTACGTTGTCTCTCTAACTTTATCATGTAGTACCTCTGACACATTCTCTTTATGTCACCAACACCAGCCTTCTTGCTGGACCTTACATGTTAGCCAGACCTTAGCCCTAGAGTTTTTATACTTGTTATTCCCATTGCCCTGGTTTTCTTCCACTAAATATCTACATCAGTATCTCCCTCTCTTTCAAGTCTTAGCAGAAATGTCATCTTATTATGGGGTCTTTCCTATTTAAAATTGTCATTCTCCCAACCTGAAATATATTGTAATCATTTATTTTTATTGTCTATACTCTCCTAATAGGGACTTTTTTCCTTTTTTTTTTTTTTTTTTAACTCCTGCCTTTCTAGTGCATTTGTCACTCTGGCTCACCATAAGTGGTCAGTAATTTTTGTGAGACTTTGCTGGGTTCTATCATTTTAATAATGGACAGTCAGCCTCTGATCTTGAGGATAGCTCCAGCTTAGAAAAAAAATGAGATATGTAAACAAATAATTACATTGAATATGATGAGTGCTAAAATCAGGGTATACACTAAGTGCCAAGGTAGAAAGCAATTAATCAGAAACCATTTAATTTCACTTTAGCCTTTTCAAGTATTTAATATATTCTCTATAATGCTACTTTATATTAATATATCCTTTTTTCACACAAAATGAACTGTTTTATTTGTTGCTGCATATGAGGCAATTTATAGCTTTGTATGTTTTGCCAATAATCACCCTACTGCCTAGAAATCCTCTTTCTCAGGTTCACAAATCTAAATAATTTATAATTTTTAACATCCAGAGCAAAATGCTACCTCCTGTGTACAGTCTTCTCATATTTCCTTGCTGGAAGTCATCTCCTCCTCCTCTGGATTCTGATAACGCCTTTCTGAAACCTCTTATTGCTTTAATCACTTTTACCGGGACAAATACATGTATTTGTAAATGTCCCTGATCTTGGCCTACCCTAACACCATGCCTCACCTTGTTTCCTAAAGCACACTTTTACCTCCTGCCAAAATTCATTAGGTTTAGTTTTGTAATGGAAACTAATATGTAATTCACTAATAATGACTTCATGTGATAATTTTCCAAGGGAACATTTTTGGATCACTCTCTCCTTTACAATCCTAATGTATCACATATGAACATCCATCTTACTGCTGATAAAATAATATCAGTATTTACTTATTTACTTGTCTGACTCACTCTGTATTCTGCACTTGAATGCAGGGGCATTAACTGTTTTGCTATCCCCATTTCCAAGCAAATGTCTGGCATAGAGTGAATGCTTACTAAATGTTTGTGGGTAGAAATAAAGGAAAATTGAGCAAGGAAAGATAGAAGCCAGACAATTTTACAAGAAGCTTCCTGAAAGCAAAATATCTTAAATTATTAATAATTTTCTCTAATTGCAGATAATTTCAGAGACTGATTTAAAGTGATACTTTAGGGTTTTTGATTCACCTAAAATCACAACCTAGATGATAACCTAGTGACACAAATGCAAGGGAGACACAATGACTCATTTTGATCTCCTACCTATTGTCCTTATGTAGCATAATCACAGATCGAGAGACACTCTTGAGGTAGCCTTCCTGTGCACACACACCTAATGCATCATTCTTTTCTTATTCCAAAATATTAAGGGGATATATATGATTTCGTTGCATGGGTACCTTGTATAATTCTTAAATCGGGGCTTTCAATATGCCTATCACTGGAATAGTGTTATTTGTGCCCAATGGGTAAGTTTTAATCACTTACCTTCCTCCCTACCTCCCCTCTTCTTGGGTTCCAATGTCCTTTACATCTCTTTGTGCCCATGAATACCCATCATTTAACTCCCAATTATCAGTGAGTACATGTAGCATTTTGTTTTTCCATTCCTGAGATCCCTCACTTAAGATAATGGTATCCAGTTCCATTCAAGCTTCTGTAAAAGACATTATTTCATTTTTTTTATAGTTGAGTAATACTCCATGGTATACATATACCACTTTTTCTTTACCCACTCATGAATTGATGGGCACTTAGGTTGATTTCACATCTTTGTAATTGTGAATTGGGCCACAGTAAATATTCAGGTACTGGTGTCTTTTTTATAAAATGACTTCTTTTCTCTTGAGTAATTACACAGCAGTTGGATTGCTGGATGGAATGGTAAGTCTACATTTATTTCTTTGAGGAATCTCCATACTGTTTCCCATAGAGATTATTCTAATTTGCAGTCCCACCAAAAATGTATAAATATTGCTTTCTGTGTGCATCCACTCTAGTATCTTTTGTTTTTTGATTTTTTAATAATGGCAATTCTAACAGAGGTAAGGTGGTACCTCATTGTTGTTTTAATTAGCATTTCCCTGATGATTAGTGATGTTGAGCAGTTTTTCATGTTTGTTAGCCATTTGCTTATTTATTTTTGAAAACCTTCTGTCCCTATCTTTTACCTGCTTTTCGATGGGGTTGTCTTTTTTCTTGCTGATCTGTTTGAGTTCTTTGTAGATTCTGGATATCAGCCCTTTATCAGATGTATATTTTGTGAATATTTTCTCCCATTCTATAAGTTGTCTATTTACTCTGTTGATTATTTCTTTTGCTGTTCAGAAGCGTTTTAATTTAATTAAGTTCCATTCATTTATTTTTGTTATTGCTGTATTTGCTTTTGGGGCCTTAGTCATAAAGTCTTTGCCTAGGCCAAAGTCCAAAAGAGTTTTTCTTATGTTTTCTTCTAGAATTTTTATGGTCTCATATCTAATATTTAAGTCTTTTATCCATCTTGACTTAATTTTTGTATATGGAGAGAGATAGGGATCCAGTTTCATTCTTCTGCTTGTGGCTATCCAGTTTCCACAGCACCATTTATTATATAGGGCTTCCTTTCCCCAGTATATATTGTTGTCTGCTTTGTTAAAAGTCAGTTGGTTGTAGGTAGATGGTTTTATTTCTGAGTTCTCTAGTCTGTTCCCTTGGTTTATGTCTCTACTTTAATACCAGTACCATGGTGTTTTGGTTACCATAGCCTTGTAGTACAATTTGAAGTCTAGTAATGTGATACCTCCAGATTTGTTCTTTTTGCTTAAGACTACTTTGGCTATTGGGGCTCTATTTGGTTCCAAATAAGATTAATTTTTCTAGATCTGTGAAATATGATCTTGGTATTTTGATGGGGATTGCATTGAATTTGTAAGTCACTTTGGGCAATATGAACATTTTAACAATGTTGATTCTACCAATTCATGAGCATGGGATATTCCTCTATTTCTTTGTATCTTCTATGATTTCCTTCCTCAGTGTTTCTTAGTTCTCCATGTAGAGATCTTTCACCTCCTTGCTTAAGTGTAACCTGAGGTATTTTATATTCTTTGTAGCTATTGTAAAGAGTATTAAGTCCTTGATTTGACAATCAGTAACAACACTTGACTGTTATTACTAGATAGAAATGCTACTGATTTGTGTACATTAACTTTGTAACCTAGGACTTTACTGTATTTATTTATCTACTCTAGGAGTCTTTTGTTTTTTGGAGCCTTTAGGGTTTTCCAGATAAAAAGATCATATTGTCAGCAAACAGGGATAGCTTGACCTCCTCGTTCCTGATTAGAATACCCTTTATTTCTTTCTCTTGACTGATTGCTTTGGCTAGGATTTCCAGTACTATGTCAAATAGAAGTGTTGACAATGGACATCCTTGTCTTGTTCCAGTTCTTAGGGGAAATGCTGTCAACTTTTCCCCATTCAGTATGATGTTGGTTATGGGTTTGTAATGTATGGCTTTTATAATTTTAAGGTATGTTTCTTTTGCACCAACCTAATAGTACCTGGGTAAATACTGTTACAACAAGGAAATACAATACAAAATAATGAGCAATCATTGATTTAAATCTCTTATGTTACTTTTTTTCCGTCTCCTTCCTACCTCACCCCTTGAGACTCTAAGCTCAATTTTTAAAACATAAAGTTTAACTTTTAATTTATTTTTTTGGATCTTTTATTCTAAGAAATTGCAAAGTGAAAGAGGAGGAAAAATATAGAATTAAAGTTTGATATTTTCTCTCAACTTCCACAGCAACTAACTCAGTACATTTGGCCATTTGTCAAACTCAAATTCGATGTAATGTTCTTTTATGGGTCTTATTAATTCAGAATATGATGAGAAAGTGATACCCTACTTTATCAGAGAAGATCAAAGGGAATCTTTATTTAAAGAGGACTATGTTAAATGTATTTTACATTCACCCAGGAGAGGTAGAAAAATATAAGAAAAGTGCAAAGAGAAAAGAAAAAAAGTCCTTCCTTTCAAGAAGAAAATTATCTTAACGAGAATAGTCATGCTATTACAAACTAGTTAAATTAGTTTTTAGTTTCTAAGTGGTGAGACCAAGGTCAGCCATGAAAACCTCTGGAAACCAGTGGACTTTACCCTGTTCCATCATCACAGGTCCAATCCCTAATCCCAGCCAGCCAGCAGACTTGTCAAGGGGTGCAACAACAAACCAACAATATAGTGGAAGCCAATTGTGAATACCAAGAAAATATGCATTCATGGTAGTTCTGTAAACTCATACTGGAAAGGAAAACACGTTCCATTAATGCTTGTGAAATAATCACTGTTTGTATTGGGACAATTCATGGGAGAGAACGTGTCCAGTAACCATGAATTTTATTGATTACTCAATAATCACTTTCTTCTAAATATTTGAACCTGAACTTGAGGCTACTTGGTGAATATAAATTGGCTGTTCTTTTTCCATCATTTGATTCTATTCGGGGCCTGAAACATGTTCTTCATTTAAAACGTGTTCAAATCTAATATTGGAAAATCCTCCAGAGCCTTGTGTTTGCCTTAATTTATGTTTTTAATATTTCTTTATTACTTTTCTAAAGCAATGCACACATTTAAAGCAGAAAAAACTAATCCTACACATTGCAACTAAGTGTAGATAAGATATGTGGTTCAGAATCTAATTTATTACCACAGCATTAATATGAGAAAGAAGGGACAAACTAAATAGCTCAGGAAAATTAAAGCATTAATTTTCAGTTTCATTATTTATCTAGGAACATCAGAAAAGTTCAATGTAATTCTAATGAATGTACATTAAATTCATTGTTGAAACCACAGGTTGAAAATATAAACTTTCATGAAGAAAAGCCAACTGCATTTAATCTTATGTAGCTATAACTCTTAGTTAATCTTTGTCATGACATTATTAAAATAGAGAAAATCGTGCTACTCTAAAAGACCTGTATTTAATTATACTGTGTAGAATATGTTTTCAAAACATAATCCACAGGCATTTATTTAGTTTTCCTATGTGTAGGGACACAATTTTATATAAGATATGGTTATTGTTCTTAATCAACTTAAAAAAAAAACTAGAACAGCTAAGGAGGCCAAATTTTGGAAAATTAAAGAAATTTTGATATATGACTCATACACTAATCTGCCGCATACTGTCTGTGAGAACTTTGGGCAAGTTATCTAACCTCTCTAAACCCCAGCATCCTCTTCTATAAAAAAGGATTACAATAGTACCAGAGTGGTTTTGAAGTCCTGTTCTTTCATGATTTTTTCTTCTTTCTTTATTTATTTTATAATAATTTTAGATTTACAGAAAAGTTGCACAGGTGATAGAGTTCACATATATCCTTTACTCATCTTCCCCTAAAGTTACCACAGTAAATTTATCAAAAGTAAGAAATAAACTTTGGTAAATTACTATTAACTCTAAATTTTATTCAGATTGCATCAGTTTTTCCTCTAATGTCCTTTTTCTTTCCAAGATTCAATCCAGGATCCATACATTCTTTCAATATTTTGCTTTTCCTCAAGTTTGCTATCCTTGATTTCTGTTTATGTTAACATACGAGAACAGGTTGATGACTCCACATAGTTTGAAAAGATTCCTTGTATATGTGCCTAGCTCTTTTCCCAAATGGGCCTCTCTTTTGAATGGGAACTGATTGTGGATTTCATATAAAGAACGGGTTATGTCAAAAAGTAGGCTTTCCTCTTGTATATGTGGGAGTGAAGCAGACAAGCAACATGAGATATCACTCTCTCTGCCTCATGGGTAACATAAGGAAGCCTTTAGTATACTCATTTCATTTTGCGTAAAATTGTATTTCCATTATTTTTTTATTGACCTTTATTTTCTTTTGCGATCATTAGAGTTACCTTGGAATTCCCTCTGTTGTATTCTTCATCTTTCTCAGGATACCCTACACCCAAATAGAAATCATTCTCCAATAAGCAGTTTGGGTTCATTTTTTTTCATTTGCTTTTTTGTTTCTTGTTTGTATTTATATTATTGTATGCAAATCTTAGGTTCTCTTCTGGGTGAAGTGCTGTCCTCAACTCAATGTGTGTGTGTGTGTCCGTGTGTGCACACGCGTGCCTGCATGCTGGCAGAACATAATAAAAAAAAAGGAATAAGAGAGCTTCGTAAAAGATATGTGTTTGTCCCAAGTCAATCCTTCATATATCCTTTTTTGAAATAATGGGGATTGTGAATTCTTCCCCTTATGTATCTATTTTTACTTTCATATAAAGCAATGTTTTAAATTACTTAATTACTCTCTAAAAATCTTAAAGTAAAATGGACACGCTCCAAATATCTTTCTTTTTAAAACTACACCATTGCATACAACCTTAGGACCCAAATAATCCAACTTGAAGAACGAGGAAGAGGAGGGGAGAGAGAACTACATTACGTTTACAAAAACATATACTGCAGCCCACGCTTTGCTCCTTCTAGTATGACCAGGATAAGGTGTAAAGCTATCTGAGCCTGTATGCAGTGTAAAAAGGAAAGAATAATATCTGTACTATGGCCAGCACGTGGGATTTCTCTCCAAAGATACAGTTGTGTATAAGATTGCTTTGTAAAGTGCTATGCATGTTTATTCTTTTATTCAAAAAATATTTATTGACTTGGTCTTTTAAGTGTCAAGTCCTATTTTTGGTACAATGTTAAGGGTTTCTAAAGAGAGAGAGGAGAGAGAGAGAGAGAGATCACTGTAAGGTAAAGAAATACGCTTTAGGAGTGGCTGGAATTTTATATTGAAGATCAGAAGCCAGGGGAAATTTGAATGACAAGAGGGATTGGACAGAGATTTCAGATTAGAAAAACAGGGAGAGCTAATGTCCCCAGGGATTTGAGTGAGTTTGAGTGAATAGTCTCGTCTGGATGGAGCAAGAGTTTATCTGTGCTTTCTCTCTCTGTAAATTACTATGTTGGACATATTTTAAACCATTTAATTAAGCATATATACTTGAATTTGCATGCTCTTCAAACTACAGAAAAGCAGGCTTTCATATCATTTTCTTACCCACCCACCAGAGCATTTAAATTAAAATTGATCATTTCACTTTTTTTTTTTTTTCCATTTAGCCACTGGCTTAATTTCAAGGTAGCGTAAGATACACATTTTCATCATTAAATTCTCCCAGTTTGTGGTCAGGGCTGCTAACTGGTTAAATTACAGTGCTGCCTCGGTAGCACCTTAAAGAGTGGAAGCCAGCCAAATGCACTGCTAGCACACCCAGATTTGGATTCTATAACACTGTCAGTGGAGTGGTATTTCTCTAAAGACGATTTCTGTCTCCAGAACTTGCTTCCCACTTTATTTTGTCAAAACTTGACACCCATCTGTTTATGTAGTCATTTGTCTGATTGTATGGGAAAGTTGACAAATCCAGGTCCAGATAACAGAACTGAGTCCTTTTTATATTCTCATACATCTTGGAAATCAAGAATATGAATGTTCCAAAATAATAAAACAGCATAATTATTTTTTCTGAATTGGACAATTAAAGGATGAGTTTAAAACCAAAGCACGTAATTCTATATGTTAAGAGATCAGCTTTAGTTCCTTTTGAATTATAAAAATTTTCATAAAAGAGAGAGACAGATTTCAAGGGTTGAATGTGCCTGCATAAATATGCATATAAACTGAAAACAAACCTGGCTTTGAAACCCAGTCTATGTTTTAGTAGCATATCTGGCTGCACATTCAAAATCTTACTAGTGGGAACTTTTTTTTTTGACGCTATATTTATCCTTATTTTGTAATCAAAATCGTTTATGTACTGTGGAGTTGGCAAAGCAGTCTCCTCTTTGACCCACCCTAAAAGAACTTTCTACATTTGTCTTAGTAGTGTTGAGAGGGGTTGGGTAAAGGAAGACCAAAAGAATATGAGTGGGAATGGTTGGTCAAACTCAAGAGCAAACTGGGAAAAGTTTAAAAATTTGACCATCTTTCAAAGTAGCTAAACTTTTAGCTCAGTAGTGGGAGTGGCTTAGAGAATTTATCATTGGATTAGCAATGGATTATTAATTGCTGAGTGAGAAAGGTCATTTAATATCTTTGGTTCCCTTATTGCTAAACAGAAAATGTTATTAGTCTTTCAGAAGGAAATTCATTCATTCAAAATACTGGCTTGGTGTATTTTGCAGCTATAAAGCCTAAAATTACAATGAAGAAAAATCTGTGTTTGTCAATCAATGGAATAAATTAATGTCTCAATTTGATTATCTGTTCTGTTTTATTATTAACATTATATAATTTTTTTATAAGCAGTAGTCACCAGAGCATAAAAAGTCTCTATCTTTGCAAAATAATCTCAATATTTAAATAATACACATGTTTGATTGAGCGGCTAGAGTGAACCTGTCTTTAACAATCTGAAAATACTCACTTCAGAAGCTAATTTTCTGCCTTCTTTTTGTTTCAATTGCTTGTATTTTCATTTCTTTTGAATACTTTATATCCATGTATCAACAAGTAGAACATCTTAGATCATAATACTGGTAACAAATTCCAATGTTACAATGTGTTTTCTTGATGCTTTCTAAATGGGCGAGCTGTTCTTTTTGTTTATTTCATATATTATGTATTTTATTGACACATACTGAACATTTTGCTTTCAACTTAAAACAAAATAAACAAAGAGAGTCTGAATTTAACCACAGAATCCCACAAAATTTTCTTTAAAATGTGTTTTAAATGTTGAAAATAAATGTTTTTAATAAATATGAAATTAATAATATCTATTTGAACTCATGTGCTAGATATCTGTGACTATCAGGTTATATGCTTTGTGTGACTTTTTGATGGATTTGTTCTGAGCCAGTATCTCTGGGCTCAATTCTCTCACTCAGTTCTGTTATCTTTTTGGCCAACATAGCCAGTTAGTTAACCAACACATTTTTATTCACAAAGGGAAATCTTTAGCATATATTGTGTTCAACAATCTGCCCTATTAACTCCTTTGTTCTTTAAGGTACACCTTTATGGTTGCTCTTGTGAAAAATCCTCCTGTGCTTATGGCTTCAGTAAACTGCTGAAGTTAATTTCCCAGAAACCTGTAGAACAAGTGTAGAAAAAAATGGTGCCTCTCAATTCAATATCAACTTGTTTTTCTAAATCTTTCTAGTCTAATCCTCTTTGCTCTTAGTCATCAAAGTAATGGGAAAAAAAACAACTATCATGCACAATAATTTTTAAAA
>RJWJ010001161.1:38064-146578 GCA_004363605.1 Indri indri
AAACTAAATTGCCTGCCAGGAGGAAGGAGGTCAGACATGCCTTATCACGCCCCCCTCCCTTCTTGGTGACATCATTTGTAACCCATTAACAGGCCTAAGGGTATGCAAGACAAACCTGCAGGTCCTCCATTTACACAACAAATCTATGTCCAGTGGCTTATCTCTGATAAAGAGCTCCTTATGCTAAAACATTGTAAACCTTTAGACAAAGCTTCATGTCTTTAACCAATTACAGGCCAAAGAATCTTTTAACCCACCTATAACCTGTAAACCCCATCCCCACCCCCCACCCCCTCTCCCGCTTCGAGATGGCCCACCTTTTTGGGCCAAACCAATGTATGCCTCCCATGTATTGATTTATGACTTTACCTGTAACCCCTGTCTCCCTGAAATGTGTAAAACCAAACTGTAACCCAGCCTCAGTGAGTCCGCTTGCTCAAGGCCTCTTGGGCGTGGCTCCGGGTCATGGTCCTAAAATTTGGCTCAGAGTAAATCTCTTTAAAATTACTTTACAGAGTTTGGTCTTTTTTCCATTGACAGTTCCACAAATTCTAGGATACGCAGCACAGTAGCTTTGACTACACCATTTACACAACATAAATGTATCCCTTGGCTTATTCTGAATGATATGCATTTATGAAAGGAAAATGGCATATTCCTTTTTTGAAAGAATGATCAGTATAGAAGATATAGCCTCTGTCTACAACATAAATAGAAAGAACTTTCCTCCCCCAAAAAACTATTTGATGTCAGTTTCCTAAATCTTTAAGAAGAACATCACGAATTAAATAGTTCTAATAGTCATATTATGGAAAATGTTACAGCAAATGAAATCATTTCAGATAGGTAGCTAGGTGTGCATAAGTATTTTCAGAAATCTTACTTAGTCCCAATATTTCTGGCTACTGACAAAAATTCTGTCCTTAACCAAACTTTGATCAGGCTCTTCAGAGCTCTTTTTGTAAGTAGGACTTGACTTATGGGCATCCCTGTTTGTCTGCATTGTCCAGTTTTAGCAAGAATCCTGCTGTCAGTTTAACCAGAATCCCCATCCTTGCTCTTTGATCACCCTCAATATCTGATCAAGTTGCTCACTTTTTGCCAATTCCCAGGTGATATTTGATCACCCTTGACCGCCTTCAGCAGGAATCCCATTAAATCAGTTTAGCCCTAAATCTCCCCTGATCCCTCATAATTTCCTAATTTCCTAATAGTTTCCTCTTAATAATTTTTTATCCACTAACTCCCATCCTGCTCTTTGGCTATAAATTCACATTTTTTGTTATTGTTGTTATTATATTTGGAGTTGAGCCCAATCTCTCTCCTCTACTGCAAACTCCCTTTGTGGTAATTCTTATACCTGTTGTGTTAGTCCCCCTGAATAAAGTCTGCCTTACTGTTCTTTAACAACTGTCATTGAATAATTTATTTCTTTAACATTACTAATTTGAACTATAGACTGAGAAATTGAGAATTTAAAGTAGACAGAATGTTGACTTTTTCACAATTAGAAGACTTTTGATAGGAAAAAAAATGCCCACAAAGGTATAAAAAAATCTTATAGACCAAGAAGAACTAGCTATATCGTTTTTCCATGATAAGACATATTGTAGCCAGAAGGCTCAGAAATGTCATCTAGGTCCAAATCTTGGATCTGCCATCTACTAGTAGTAAGTAGATTAGCACATGACTTATATATATGTTAATAGAAAGTATGTGGTCATGGTAATATGCCTTAAATTGTATTCCAATCAAAATGTGTTTGGCATTATAGCCTAATCTAAAGCCATAGTTACCTGAGAAAAGAAAATGCTAATATTATTCTTGTAGACTGTGTACAAACAACCTGTTAGATTTGAGGAGTATTGGGAAAAGTATGCCTTGTGAAGAATAACATTCCAGTTGATTTGCTACAGAATTTTAGACCTCCATTTGTAGGATTAATTCTTTTATGTTGATGTGCCATCTATAGGAGTTTTTTTATTAGAATGCAAATATCCTTCTGAGATGAAACACATTAGAGCAAATTAATTTTCCATTACAGAGAGCTTGCTGGCACCTACCAACTGCCTGTAGGAGTGAGAGATAAACTAGGTAAATTAGTTGGGGAAAGAGATGGCAATTGAACTACCAAAAATCTTTCCCAGATAGAATTTCCAGATTGTTCCAATAAAGTAAAGAAAACAATAACAATTTTTTGCTTATAGCAATACATACCAAAATATGCAAGTGAAAAAGCATAAATAAATAAATAAATAGGAAAGAAAAATTAGTAAGAGATAAAAATAGAGATAAAAGGAGATAAAAAATAACCAAGATCCACATCTGTATCTTGAAACGAAAGTGTGTTTCTGTCATTTTTCTATTGCAGATTCATGTGAAAGTAACTAGATGAGTTTTCAACATATTTACAGAGTATGCTTGCTGTGGTCTACCTTAAAAGATAGACTACATGATGTACAAGAAAATCAACTTGGGAGGTTTGCAGGGAGTTTGTCAAAAGATCAGAGAGTCATGTTCTAGAGTAATAGAACCAAGGTATGTGAGGCCCGTGAGTCTTTATCTGAAAACAAAACAAAACAAAACAAAGTAAAACAAACAAAACCAAAACATACAGGAGTTTTAAACATGATTACCAAATCCCAAGTGCCTTGGTCCATTTGTGCTGCTATAACAAAATACATGAGACTGGGTAATTTATAAACAATAGAAATTTATTTCTTATAGTTCTGGAAGCTGGAAAGTTCAAGGTCAAAGCAACAGCAGGTTCAGCCTCTGTGAGGGCTGATCTCTGCTTCCAAGATGGTGCCTTCTTGCTGCATCCTTTGGAGGGAAGGAAAGCTGTGTCCTCATATGGTGGAAGGGACACAAGGGCAAAGTGAGTAAACAGCTCCTTCTTACTTCTTTTACAAGGTCATTGATCCCATTTATCAGGGCTCCACCCTGAGGATTTAATCACATCCTGAAGGTCCCACCCCTTAATACTGTTGCATTAGGGATTAAGTTTCAACGTGAATTTGGGAAGGAAAACCAACATTTAAACCATAGCATCGAGGTAAAAAGATAAATTAAATTGCAGACATTTGTTTATGGCTGGGTTGCTTCTTACATGGACAAATCTATGAATCATTTATTTAATGGCAGATAATGATCTTGCTAGTAATCAATTTAAAACCTATGTAACGAATTATATTGATAGCCTGTTATGCATATATAATTTTTAATATCTGGTATTGTGTCCAAATGATATTTAATACATTACTTATTTATTCCTAACTCTATTACAAAACTATTTAAAGTAACTAATAATTAAAACTGTATTAACATTGTACATAGGAATGTTTAGTACAAAAGAGAAAAAGGAAATAAACCTATAATTTATTAAAACAAAAACTTCTATTCCAATGTTAGGATATAATTTATATAGCATTTTCCTAAAACTTCAAAAAAAATAACCAAATGCCCATGGAAATGAAAAATATTGAATCTAAGGTTGTTAATATCCCAACTGCGGTATAATATTTCTAAGGGAAAAGAATGGTTCCAAGCCTCACCCAAGCAAAATCTCTGACCTTAAAATGACTTCAGAGAGAACAGAACCTGTCTTACGTCTCTCACCAATTGAGCATGGGAGTGGGGACACTCCCATTCTAAGCCACTACAGACCTCACACATGGAGCAAAGGCCCAGGGGAAGTAGGACTTCGGCAGGGGGAGACTAAAGAGGCAGCCGAGAGTGTCTTAATGTCAGGGGAGGGTGAGTAAGGGTGGTGCTCTATCAGTGAAAGCCCTGGCAGAAATAAATGTCTCCCTCAAAAACAAAAAAGTAATGAGGGTTGAATGAAGGGTCTAGTTACAAAATTGTGAGTGGAGTTAAAAGAAACCAATGAGACATGCTGAGGCACACTAGGACTACTGAGAGTGGGAAGTAGTAGTCCCCTGCAGAAGGATGCTTTTTTCCCCTGCAGTGAATATTCCCCCTAAAGTGATCACTGCTATAACTTCTAATGTCATAGATCAGTGTTTCCTGTTTACAAACTTCGTTTAGTGAGATGATTTAAGTGGGATCATTCAGTAGTTACTCTCATGTCTGGATTCTTTTACCCATGTTATACGTACAATGGTGTGTTTTTCTCTTTTTCATCAAGAGACAATATTCCATTAATAAATATACTATCATTTATTTACACATTTCCCTATTATGAGGATATTATGAAAAAAGCTGCTATAAATATTCTTATGTACATTTTGTGTACTGATTCTGTTGGCTATTTGCCCACCTGCATATGATATATGAAAGTTCCAATTTTATATCTTTTCAAATGTTGTTATTGTGAGCTATTTTAATTTATCCATTCTGGTGAAGTGTGGTATATCCCAATGTGGTTGCGACTTGCATTTGGTTGATGGCTAATGATATAAAATTGTTTTTATATGCTTATTGGTCATTTGAATATATTCTTTTATGAAGTGACTATTCAAGTGTTTTGCCAATTTTTTTATTGTGTTATTTATCTTTTTCTTCCTGATTTAAAGGACTTCCTTATATATTATCGATTCAAATTCTTTTGTTGGATTCATGTATTGCACATATCTTCTTCCAACCTGTGATGTAAGAAGTAATTCTACATATTAACGTCATGCTGATACTCTCTTTTTGTTTTTCTTCCAGAAGCCTTATAATTAACAGTCATTTTTAATTAATGATTAATCTCAAATTAATGATTTGGTATGGTGTGAGGAAATGAACAAGATTTATTTTTTTCCTACTCAACAGCACAATTTTTTAATGAGACACTGCTTTCTCCACTAAATTGAAGTGATAAGTTTGTCATCATTTAGGCCATCGAGTATGTGTAAGTCCGTTTCTAAGTTTTTCATCCTTGTGCGATACCATACTGCCTTAATTATTGTAGTGTTATCATCTGTTTTGATACCTCCAGCTTTATTCTTCTAGGTCAGTTTGCATTTCCATAACCATTTTGGAATTAGCTTGCAAGTATCCACAAATATAAAAAAATTCTGTTGGGACTTTGATGGGAATTACATGAATCTATAGATCCATTTAGATAGAAATGACACCTTAATAATATTAAAAATTTCAAACCACGAACATAATAATATCTCTCATTCATTTAGGTCTTCTCTAATGTCTTTCAATAATATTTTGCTTATACATATTTTGTTGTTTATTTCTAAAAATTTGATATGGTTTGGTGCTATTGTAAATGATATTAGTTTTACAATTCATTTTCCAATTTTTTGTTACTAGAACATAGGAATATAATTGATTTTTATATATTGATCTTGTACACAAGGACATTGCTAAATTCAATTTAGTACTTAATAATTCTAATAGATTATAGATTATTATAGATTTTCTATGTATGCAATCATGTTATCTGAAAATAATTCAAGTTTTACACGTTCCTTTCAATACTCTATGGCTTTTATTCATTTATTTTTGCCTGTAGAATCTGTAGTGATGCCTGCTTTATCATTTCTGATACTGGTAATACATATTTTCTCTTTCTCTGATGTCATTTCTTAAAAAAAATCAGGTTATTATTTTCTTGAATGATTTTACTAGACGTTCATAAATCTTGTCAAAATATCAAAAATTTAAACTGATAATTTAAAAATAAGTAACATAGGAGGAAAAGTAGGAGAGAAGGAAAATGCTTGTTATTGTCTCATGTTTAATTTAGGACTCAAAAGATCCCATGCTGACAACATAAGTACTAGTCATTTAAGCATATTTAGTTGTTCAAAAACAAACATGAAGAAAGAAAATACTATTAAACTAAAGTTGGGTTATAAAGGAGCAGAAGAGGAGCAAATTTTATTGTAACTTAACAGTGAAGCAACAGTTAAACAAATAAAGGATCAGTGTCAATATACAAAAGTACAAATATAAAGGTAGCTACTAGAAACAATTTTAAATTTTCTTCAATACTATAAAATGTAATAAAAAAAGAGATAAGAAAGATCACACGCTTTCTTTATTAATTGCTTTATTCTATCAACAAATATATATTGAATGATTTTTGTGTGTATCAGGTAATTTTCCAGGCTCTTGGATGCACCAGAAAAAGATGCGCACCGTCCAGCAGGGGAAGAAAGAAAATAAGAGCAGATATAATAAGTAAACTATTATCCTATGCAAAATAAAATGGTGGTGTTATGAATAAAAGAAAAAGCTATAAAGGACAGGTGGAAAGGGTGTTCAGGGAATGAAGAGAAGGCTAAATTTAAAAGGTATTCCTCATTGAATGGGGGACACATCACAAAGACTTAAAGGAAGGGAAGAAGTCAGCCACATCAGGCAGACCTTCGTCCTGCAGGAGAAACTTACACAGGCTGGAATATACCTGGTCTTTACTAGGAACAGTGAGGCCAGTTGTGTGGCTAGAGCAGAGTGAGTTTGGGTGAGAATGATTGATAAGGTCAGAGAGGTCAGATCATGAAGATCTCATAGAGCAGTTGTGATAGATGAAAACCTCCTCTCAAGAGATAAAGCATAGTCATGCAAACCTTGAATCTAACTAAGCTGGAGTTCTGGACTTGGTTTTTACCAATAGAATGTGGCAGAAGTGATGTTATTTAAGTTCCAAAACCTAGGCTCAAAAGATCTTGCTGATTTTACATTTGCTCTCCTGAAAGAGGAAGGTACGAAGGAAGAAGAAGTTAAGAAGCCTAGGTAAAGAGGTCATCCTACTGGGGAGTGTCCTACTGGAGAGTCCATGTGAAAAAGGATTGAGGCATCTGAGCCAAACACCCCAGAGAACTGCTGTGTGAAGAAGTCTGTACTGGAGTAATTGGCCCCAGCTGAATCCCAGATGAGTGACTCGGGGTAGCCCCCTGAGTGAACTCAGTCAATTCCAGCAGAGGATCACCCAACTGAATCCAACCTAAATTAGAGAATCATGATTAAAAATATGGTTGCCTTTTAAGCCACTGAAATTTGGGGCACTTTGTTGCACAGCAACAAGTAATAGGCACACTGGTGTAATAACTTTAGATTTTACGCAGAGTTTAGTGGGGCACATTTTACAGTTAGGTTTAGGGGTAGACTGACATGATCTGACTTTGAGTTTAAAGGAGTTATTCTGACTACCATGAGAAGAGCCTGCAGAGGGTCAGGCACACAACGCAGGAGAGCAGTGAGGATGTTACCGCAGTGATCCAGGTGGATATGATGCTGACTTGGACCAGAGTGGAGGAGGGGACAAATGGTCATAGTATTTGCATTTTGAAGGTAGACAAAACTTTTAAATGATTATACGTTGAGAGTGAGGGAAAAGAGGAATCAAGTCAACACAAATATTTTAGGCTTTAACAACTGAAAAACAGTGACATTTATGGAGAACATATTATATCATATGTTCTGAAAAAATGTGGGAAATATATGAGTATATGTGCTTATGTTTGCATAAATAAATAGTGTAAGGATAAATAAGAAATAGAAAAAATGGTTAAAAATGGTTAAGCCATTATCCTGAAAGAGAGTGACATAAATGGAGACAGGGAAGGGACCAAGACTTCTTAAAGCATATATTGCTTATCATTCTGATTTTTGAATCTTATAAATGTGAAATTATTATAAAAGTCAAATTAAAATAAGGAGGAAAGACAAGCAATCTTTTTTTTTTTTGAATGCCTATTATGTGCCAGTCACTATGCTAAAGTATTTTAAGTGTGTAATCTATAGTTTGTCTTTCTCATTTTTAAATGGTAATGATATACGTACCTTGCAAGGCTGGATTACCTGGTTGACAGATGTTACACCTAACATATCTCAGTAAATGCTCAGTGCAGAGCAGAAATTCAGTAATTTGTTGCTGTCATTACTGTTGTTTAAGGTCATGGAACTAGTAAGCTTTGGAATATAATTCAAACTAGACTTTTCTGGTGGTAATGTCCCTGGTATTTCTCTCTATGCCATGCTGTCTTTTATAAAAAGCAACACAACAGCTGATGTCTCTAATTATCCCAGGGGTGTGGGAATGATGGAATACAGATATATGGAAAGTCAGTCTCAGGAGGACCAGGAAAATACTCAGAACAAATGTTTGGAGTAAACATGGAAGTGGTCCAAACCTGGAACACGCCAGGAGATTCACAGTAAAGGCAGGGTAGTGAGTTAGAACCCATCCAAGTGCTCATGTACTGGGTACACGCTAACATTGAAGTTCAAGTTAAAGCAAAGAGGCTGATACCAACCAAGCCAGTGGAAGCTGGAGTCAATGAAATTAAATCCTCCTTTTGTCTCCACCATAAGCCAAATGTTTGCCTTCTGTGGAAGCTGGAATCAATCCCAGGATATAGGAAGTCTGGGATCTGTTCATCTATGTAGAAGAGACATCAGTCGAGCTAGAGTGCACCTTAGGAACAGAATCAGCAGGGTCTGCAAGTGCTTTTAAAAAACTGGATTTTACTGGGGGTCTCTGAGAAAGTCTCTTTCTCATTTATACTTTGAACAAATTGAGAAATAAGACAAATGGCAGATGAGAAATGGAAGCATACCCCTGGTAAAGGCCAAGTTGGAGGACAGAGCTGACCGTGACATGCAATGGGCTTCCTAATAATGAATCTCAGAGTTTGACTGACTTCCCACCCATGCCATCTCCCCAACTATGACCTCAGAGACAGAGCCTCACTGCATGAAAAGTTTCTGTCTCCCGTGAGCATTTTGTTCCTTGTGAGCAGCTTACACACAAGAGGAAAACAGCCAGAGCCAATCAAGCATCCTGGTTATTCTTCCCAAATTTGCCAGTCAGGTAATTCACCCCAGCCCCTCGGGGGTGGTGTGAGTGGAAGCACAAAGAGAGGGAAGAAGTATCCCAGGGGAAGCAAACTTCAGATAGTGGAAGAGGCTCCACCCCCAAAGGAGTTATTTAGTAGGCCTTTTTAAGAGAGGCACACCTGAAAAAGAGATTTCAGTTATCTTCACTCAGTCATTCAAAAATGACATCTAATGTATTTCAGAGCTAAACATATATGTTCATGATGAAGTCAAATTTCTGACAAAGAAACATTCTCTGAAGCACTGACAGGATTTGGGGCATAACTTGGCAGAACTAGATGCCTTTTTAGAAAAACAACTAAAACTACAACCATCTTCATGTTAGGCCAACAGAGCTCTGGGCTTCTCTCCAGCATGGCCAGGCACACAGCAAGCAAGGATACAAATGTGATCAAGTCAGATGTGCAGCTTGACAGTAAGCTGTCATGAAGGTAGTGGAAGTCAGATATGTATCCAGTAAATATATAGGGAGCACTAACTGTGTGCCAAGAACCATGCTATGAATAATAAGACACAATATTTGTCCTCTAGGAGCTAATACTCTTATGAGAGATAGGGACGAGCAAGCAGGCCATTACACTGAAGTAGGAGACATATTAGGGGAAACAAGTGTTTCAGTTGTGAAAGCTGGAAGGTGGGGGACACCATATCTAGTCTTGGAGATGAAAGAAAAGGATTTTTGGAGACGATTTTAAAGAACGAGTATTTGTTGTCAAGCCAGAAAGGAGGAGGGACAGAGAATTACCAAGCACAGAAGGCAACAAATACTAAGGTCTATAGTCCAGAGGGTGTGATGATTTCAGAGAAGTCAACACAGTTAAGAATGGATGAATAAGGAACTATGGGGTATATGTAAGTGTGTGTGTGTGTGTGTGTGTGTGTTGAGTAAAAAGGTAAAGGATAATTCATAATAGATGAGTCTTGATATTTATATATTTGAATATATTAAATATATGTTATATATTCAAGTATATAAATGCATATAGGGATCAAATTAGGAAGAGTATTGTAAGCCATGTTTGGAATTAATTTTTCAAGCAAAGAAAGAGACGGCTGATAAAATGTGTTAAGCAGATAAATGATAACATATCTGTGTTATCATATCTGTACTTTTAAATTGTCAGTGGCTGCAACATGGACCATGTGAGAGAAGGATCACCACGAAGTACGTGATCATCACACTACTTTCTTACTTGTTTGACTTGCTGGTGTAGTAACTGTACACCAGTAGGTGCTTACAAAAGGTGAGCCCTTCTGCCCACTAATATCTGAATAGAGTACACAGATACTAAACAAATAGCACCGTGTCTCTTAACCATAAAAGCCATTGCAATAATTTTTTTTCTTCACCGTGGAATCCATGGACATTGGTTCTTCCAGAGCAGAGGCTCTAGCTATTGAGAGTTTAGTCTCAGCCTCCAGTTTTCCTGCCCCTGCCCTTTATTTTGTCATTGTACTTTAAGTCTCAGGTGTCAGTCCAAATAAGCTATTCTAGGAGATGACCCATGTGACAGAAATCATGTTGCCCTCAAAACCACACTTCTCTTAACCATGGCCCATTGTCCTTTCTTTGACCCAAACTTATGCAACTCAACTCATTCTTCAGGGTTCAGCATAAATATCATTTCCCTTGCAAAGTATTCTCTGACCTCCCTCCTTAAACTAGGTAAGGTCATCTCTTAATGTGCTTCCATGGTATTCCACAATTCTTTGAAATGCTTACCTCATTTGCTTATTGTGTATCTTCTCTGAGGGCAGAGGCCATGGCTTTCTGCGCCTAGCACAAAACCTAGCATGTTGCTGCATAGCCGGTGTTCAAAAAATTCTTGTTGAACAAATGAACTCTGTGATCAGAGAGACTTCATTTCTCAGGTAACTAGATCCTTTTTTTTTATTATAACATCTCTCCAATCCTCTGACATTCCCAGACATGCCAGAAATCCTGGGTGAACACCTCATAAACTCAAGACTTTTGCTATGTGAGGTTGTGTGGACCAGGAGATCCATGGTCCATAGCTCACAAAAGACTTCCTTTCCAAAAGTTCATGTTACAACCAAGGAGGGCAGACAAAAAGCGTGAAAAGATATATTCTCAATAAAGTTGGAATTTTTGTTTGATTGCTTTGATTGGGGTAAATGGAGGAATTTTCAGGTACACCTGGAAAACCTGAGCAGATAAAAAATGAGAAAAGAAAAGGAAAACCATAATAAATGACTCAATCAACTCCACAAGTGCTGTCCAGGGCCCAGCTGGGAACTAGCCACTCAGGTAGAACTGGTGACTCACACCCTTCAGGAGGCCACAGTTTCTAACCTGTAGATCACTGTTCTATTTTAAGAAAATGCAGCTGCATTTACCTCTGTCCCTGCTGCTGCTGCAGCAACCAGGACACTTGCGGGAGTGAGAAGAGGATGTTTCTTCTCACAGGCAACGGAAATGCACTGTCTCTTGTCCATGCACTTGCATGCTGTTGCTTTTCTTACTACCTACTTCAATAAACATTTATTAAACATTCCTTGTGGGCCAATCTCCACGCTAAGTGAAATAAAG
This sequence comes from Indri indri, assembly GCA_004363605.1. Classification (NCBI taxonomy): domain Eukaryota; kingdom Metazoa; phylum Chordata; class Mammalia; order Primates; family Indriidae; genus Indri; species Indri indri. The sequence goes on from RJWJ010001161.1 coordinate 49,421, forward strand.
TAAAAAGATATAGTTTCTTTTGTATTTCTTATCCTCATTCCTTTTCAGTGGAAGAAGAACCACCAATGTAATTCATACTGAAATAATATTCAGTGTCTTGTATTTTGCTTGTCTTCTATTTATAGTTATCAGCCAAGCAGGACTTATTGTTGAACCCCTACTCTATGTCAGACCTATTCTAGGCACGACAGAAGAACAGACAAGGAAATTTGTGATCCCTGTCCTCTAGGAAATTACAACACAGTTGAAGAAACAAGATACAATCATTTTGAAAAGAGACCTTTATCCTTTCTCCTGTTACTCATTTCTGTAAATCTAATCTAAAAAATTATTTTTTTGGCAAGAAGCTGAGCAGGCAGTAACATCAAAGAAACTGCTTTGCTTTCATATTCTTTTGTTCTTTATTGGTGACAATTTTTATTTCTTTCGAAATTTTAGCACCATCAGGTTTTTAACCCATATCAACCTGAACAAATTGACTCTTTCACTCATCTTCTCTGCCTCCTTCAAGTCTCTTACCTTCATTGATTGCTGGTTTTGCAAGCATAAAAGGCAATCTCTTTAGCAAGCTGCCAACACTGAATTATACCAGTTCTGATCTTTTGGGAGCAACTGGGTCTTCATGCGTGTTTATTAATCATGGTTTCAATTGAAAGGGTAGAGCTCCTGGTTTTTTATTTCTCCCCAAGCCGAGGTTTCCCACTCTCATTTGGCTGCAGTCAATTGAATAAACAAGGCTTATTCATATTTATTATTTTGCTAAAATTAGCAGGATGTTCAGTCATGAGTGTTACCAGAGTCTTAGGGAATTGCACTTTTCACTTTAAGGCAGGATGGCTTTGTGATGGATGCTTCCCTGAGCTCTTTCAACTCTGCTTTCTGCTGTTTCTTTCTCTAGCCCATTGCATGCTTCTGTTCATCTTGAAAAAATGTCTGACATTTAGAGCTGAGACAAAACACTTAAAGGGAGTTGGAGCTGGAGAAAGTGAAAAATAGTTCAAGCAGATTGACATGTTCCTTGAGATGTGATAAGTTAGATACTAATTCATGTGTCAGGCACTGTACCTAGACTACCTTATTTAGTCCTCATGATACCTACATGAAATAGACACATTTTGCAGATAAGAAACTGGGGCTTGAGGAAGTGACATATCCTGTTCTGTGTCACATGATTCCTGAGAGGCAGAGCCTGGTTTCAATCCTGAGCAAGTCTGGAATGGCTTGTCTCTGCTCCATGGACAAGATGCTGCACAACCTGTGGAGCCCTTGCCACAAAGTGATGTCATTGTCACTTTCCTTCTCTTTCAGCTAATTTCTAAACTCATAAATAATGTAGACGCTGTCTTTTCTCTATCCCAAGAACATTATCTCAATTCCTGGCACATTGTAGATTCTCACTAATATCTGTAGAGAGACTAATTAATGAAAGCATCTGTTTGCTCTGCCCGCCTCAAGATTATAACCATCACATTGAATAATATAAGGAGATGTTTGCTAGAATGCAGGTACTACGTAATATAAAAGTTGATGTTGACAACAGTATCTGTTTTATCTTTATTACTAGATTGTGTTTTTTGAAAGAAAATATTATATTCTACTGGTATTAATGTCTTCTCTACTGCCTAGCTGGATCTTAATAGTTGAAGACATTTCATAAATATTAGTTGATTCAATGAATTTATGATGATTGTAAGAGTAAGACAAAAAAGTCCATGACAAGCTTTTGGTTTTTAAGAGATCACTCTAGTAAAAGGAAAAGATATTTGAGAAGAAGTAGGCATAACATTAATGGGGGGACCAGGTCAGAAGATGCAGAGAATAAATTATGAAATCTTGATCCCAAAAGATGTAAAAAGGCATCAGTTGAAATAATGTTCTTTTTATATGTCTGTCTAATCTCCCGTGGTGTCAAATAAAAAATGTATAGGAATCAGAATAATAGCCATTTATACATCTGAATATTTTTTACTTGGTCATAAGTAAATTTAGTCATTTTAAAAATAAAATGCTCTAAAATGGACATGAAAACAATTTTCTTAAAATGGGTATTTCTGTTTCAAAGCTTTTGCAAAAAATAGCCTATCCTAATTAGCTTTCAATTTTGCAACACTAAGTGGGAATGGCAAGTTGTACCTTTCCATTTAGAATAAAGCTCCTCTGGGGCCATCCCATCTGTTTCTGCTTTGGTTGGAGGCAATTTCTCCATTTCAATCTGTATATGGATTCTACTTCCATTTCATGTTTCACTTGCCCCGTGTACTAAGAAAATGCTAAATCTTAGAACTGAGAAATGAGATGTCACAATATTAGGTAATTAAATATGAAATAGCTGATCTTGAAACAAAAGTTTAGTCTATTATGTCTTCAACAAGAAGCAATGCAATTAATCAAAGTATGCACCTAAACTATCGACACAGTTTTGCCATCTTAACAGTAGCTTGTTTATGCCAGCAGTGAAGAAGCCTGGAGAGTGACTGGCAATGAAATTATGAAAGCCATTTTCCACAACATGTTGAGAATTGAATATTTTCCCTTGCAAGAAGTGGTCCAAAGCCCAGAAGAAGTGGTAGTCAGTTGGTGCAAGTTCTGGTGAATACAGCGGATGACAGAGAGTTTCGAAGTCAAGCCTCTGTAGTTTAAGCAGCATTGTTTGTGCCACGTGTGGTCCAGTGTTGTCTTGCAAGAGGATTGGCCTGTCTTTATTGACCAGTCTTGGCTGCTTAATCACAAACACCATCATCATTTCGTCCAATTGGTTGCAGTAAACATCTGTAATCAGTTGACCAGGTTTCATGAAGCTGCAGTGGATAATACCAGCACTGGACCACTAAACAGATACCATTAACTTTTTTTGATGAATATTTGGTTTTCAACAGTGTTTTGGCATTTTATCTTTACCCAACCATTGTGTCAAACACTTGTGATTGTCAAAAAGCATCCATTTTTCATCACATGTAACAATATGGTATAGAAATGGTTTGCCTTTATGTCATGACAGCAAAGAAAGGCAAGCTTCAAGATGAGTTCCCTTCTCTCATTTAATTCATGCGATATCCATCTATCCAGCTTCTTTACCATGCTGATTTGTTTCAGATGGTCCAATGTTGTTGGAATAGTAACGTCAAACCTTGCTGCTAATTCATGCATAGTTTGAGGTGGATTCACTTTCACTACAGGTTTCAGCTCATCATTATCCACCTTCGTCTCAGGTCACCCACGTGGCTCATTTTCAAGATTACAATCCCCGGAATGGAACTTTTCAAGCCATTGACATGCGTTCATTAGCCACATCCTTCCCAAACACTTTCTTGATATTTTGAGCTGTCTGAGCAGCATTGGTTCCGCGATGGAACTCATACTGGAAAATAACATGAATTTTTGACTTATCCATGGTTTCACAAAAATTGCTCTAAAAAAAATTGAAAGATATTCTCAAGCCAAACTGTGCATTTGAAAGTATGGGGATGTACCTTCACAATAAAAATAAAATAAGAAGTGTCAAAATGAAATGTCAGAGATACCAACTGTCAAACTTAGTATTTAAGGAGATTGGACATTTTATACTTAATAACCTAATACTAGTTCTGCCCCTTGTGTTGTCATAGTGTTCTCAATATTGAAGAAGAGGATCCAGCTAAAAATAATTTTCCAGTTATTGATGTCAATGTTGCTATTAAAGAAAGCACCAAAGTGCTTACATATCATTCCACAGTTGGCAAACGGATCAACCATGTGGTTTCAGAATATCTTCTTGACTATATATTAAGAAATATAGAAATCCTTTTAAATACAAAAAGGCTTTAATATGGAGAAATGTTAACTATATGGACCAATAAATGTGAAAAATATGCCCAAATGCTCCTGAGAGTTCAGAAGAATGAGACATCACTCATTTCTGTCTCATTTACACCCATTCACTCTTATCCTGGAGAAAAGCCTTCCTCATTTTAGTAATAACTTGTTAATCAAAATATACTGAAGATATGAGGAAAAAAAAAATCTCTGCTGGAAAATCCACAGCATCTCAAAATAAACTTGGCATCCTTAAGCATTCTCTTCCTACTCTAATCTCCTTCTAAAAATGTATTTCCAATGTTTTAAGCTAGAAACCTCAGTCATCTTCATTTTCACCTTTGTATTTGCCAATTCTAATCGTTCCTCAAACGTACTATTTCTATTTCAGAAATTCAGCTTTATCTCTCTCCTATACTTTCCAATGTAATAAGTACGTATTTCTCTTAACCATGTCCCCTGTCATGCCTTTACCTCCACAGCGATCCAATCTCTCTTTATCTGTGAACGCTTAAAGAGGTTCCACCTGTCTTCTTGCCCCTAGTCACTTCCCCATCACCACATGCTTCCTGTTGTGCCTTATGACAAATTCAAACCCACCAGAGTCGGTGAACCACATTGCAGAGTCAAGCTAATGGCATAATAATAACCCTTAGGTTACTCTAGGTTACTTTCTAAATCCTGTCATGCCTGGGCTGGGGAATTCCCAGATTGATAAAAGCATTCCCTCCTTCCCCAGATGTAGCAGTTGTTTGGGATGGGATTAAGGGTGGGGCAACACTAAAATGGAGTGCCACCCCTTATCCTTCTTCCCAGAGGGAGCAATTGCTTGAGACAGTACCAAAGCAGGAAACCCTGGTCCCTGGAAGAACCAGAGATCCTAACTATCTACCTAACATAATGTGTGGCCAGTTGTGTCAATTATTTATTGCTCCAGAGGTGATTCTTAAAGTTGAAAGTTTTATTTACCCACAGAGTTTTTTTTGAAGATGATTCAGCCTAAAGTCCATAGTATAAATTGGTTTGTTTTGGAGTTGTAAAACATTGTTATTGTTTTTATTCTTTTAGTTTAATTTGTCCTGTTTTACTCACTGTAGGAAATTCTCTTTTTTTCATATAGGATAGTGCTTCAGGCCAAATGGACCTGAGTTTGAATAATGGCTTTACTACTTCATTAGCCGTAGAACAATTGGCAAGGAATTGTTCTACCAGTCTCTCTGAGTCTCAGTTAGCTTATCTGTAAAATGAAGGAAATCTTTTTTTGTTGTTTCCAGGATTAAATAAAATCATACATCTAACCTTCTTAGCACGTTATGGATATTTATTAAATAGTAGTTAGTATATTTATTTAGCATTCAGATACAAAACTTAAGGCTATAAATTCTTTATGACATGTAGCTTTGGAAATATTACTAAGAGTATTTTATGTTGTGCAATTCACCATTATTTTCAGCACCACTAGAAAGAAAAAAAATAGGCAAAAAAAAAAAATGGTTAAGGTATTCCTAAACTTTCTACATATTCAGAATCCAAATCCTCTGAAATGCTTTTAGACTGAGAGCTATTGATGTCCACATTTTCAACAAGATATCATGCCCTATGCCACAAAAATTTTAATTAGACTTATTTAATTAAGTTAATAAGTGATTTAATTAAATTATTTAATTAAATAGATTTCCCCAAGGCATTTATTATGAAATCTTCAAAGATATAGAGAAGTTCAAAGAATAGTAAAATGGACAACTACATATGCTGTCTACGTAGTATCAGTCATTGACACATTAACTGCTGCCTGGCTAACAGCAATGTCATGACGACATCAACTTTAAGTATCTCTCGATTTTGGAAATGTTTGGAACAAAAAAAAGTGTGCATCTTAATATCAAAGAAATGTATTTGTGTATATTACATGTATATAATATGAGAACATTACATTTGTGTGGTGTTTACAAAGTAAATTTGTTTTTGTGCCTTCATGCTCATTTTTATGATCATTTGTATGCTCAAAGATTTTCAGCAGTATCAAAAACACTGACTGATAAATTCTTATCACAACATAGATCATGGTATAGAATATGGAAAAAGTAAGTCTTGAGTATCAAAATTCTAATGCAGTTTTACTTTCCTTGGATCTTTCCATCTCTTTCTGAGAATTAACTGAAGCTCGTTTATATGATCAAGTGGAAATTCAAAGGAAAAATACAAAACTTAAACCCTGCCCAGATTTTGCTGTTTTAACCTTAGGCATTGTTCTCAATTTCTCTTTTGCAGCAGTTTTTACCATCTGTTATGAAAGAACTATTGCTGCCTTAAGATATTGCTTATAAAAGGTCATTAAACTTTCCTCTATCTCTAGGATACCTGACAAGAAACCTACAACTGGTAATGTCAGAAAAGATGTAGGAAAAGTTGAAAACATAAGGTACTACTATTCCAGTTCAACAATGAGATACAGAGGACTTGAAAGCTCATGAAAGAGACCATAAGGGTTTTCAGGCTACCAGAATAGAACCAAATATGCTCAGGACTTGCAGGATTGAGTGAAATGTAAAGATTAGACTGCCTTTCACACAGAATAAAATTAGTACCACATCTCTTGTGAAGGATAATGACTCTGTCAGAATGGGGGAGCACTGCAAATCTATTTACTATGAAAAATGTTTGCTTTTGCAAGCTGAGAACTAAAACCACTTTTCAGCATATAATTTTCAAAATAACGTATGTGGTGCTCTTCACACAAGTAGGAGAAAATCAACGTATACTTATGGTAAAAAAAAAATTCAATTAGCAATTATCAGCAGGAGAATACCAATTGATTTTTTTTTCAGTGATCTGAAGGTTAATTTTTAATTTTGATTATATTCTTTATCCCTTTAACTGTGTTTTATCCTCAGAATTTCTTTCCAGTTTTGATCTAGGAATTCACATAATAATAATCTTTCTATTTTCACGGAGATGATCTCATTTCCACCTTGTCAGTAGCTTTTTCTTCACAGATAGCAAATGGGGAAAATCTTCAGCTACCCATAAAGGGAAAAGTAATTGGCCATCAGTGAACAACTGGAGTCACATTCCCTGTGGATGTTTCAAGAGAGTCTGTCTGGAAACTGTAACTTCTCAAAAACAGCATGTGAGTATAGTTGGCTACTAGTTCCACTCCAGAAATTTTTTTCTGCTTTTCCTCATTTGATTTTAACCAAAAATTTACCTTCTCCAGCTAAAACTCTTCATTGTTTTATTTTTTTAAACCACAGGATGTTAGAGATGACTTAGGACTTAGACATTGTCCAGTGCTTTGTTCTATGTGTTCCATGAGGCCTTTTGTGGGGAGTCAGGGAGAGGATCTGGATTCTTTGTCTCCATTCCCTTCTCCTCTATCTTAGTCTGTTGTTTATAACAATGCCTGAAACTAGGTAATTTATAAAGAAAAGGAATTTATTTTTTACAGTCATGGAGACTGGGAAGTCCAAGGTTGAGGGACCATATCTAGTGAGGGCCTTCCTGCTGGTGAAGACTCTCTGCAGAGTCTTGAGGTGGTACAGGACATCACATGGTGAGGGGGCTGTGCATCCTAGTTCAGGTCTCTCTACCTCTTGTTATAAAGCCACCAGTCCTACTCCAGTGATAACCCATTAATCCTTTAGCCCATTAATCCATGAATGGATTAATCCATTCATGAGGGCAGATCCCTCACAAGCCAATCACATCTTAAAGGCTCCATTTCTCAATATAGCCACATTGGGAAATAAATGTCAGCATGAGTTTTGTAGGGGACAAATATTAAAACTATAGCACCCTGCATCTGTTTAATACATTGGTTTATCTGTATGATTTTATTTGAAGAGAGTTTCCACTTAGAAAGTTTAAAAAGCCTCACCAAATCCTCTGACTTTACAGATAAGGCACCTAGGGAGGCTAAGGATGGATCAAAGCTTGTCTAGTCAATGAAGAGCTGGAGCCATATGGAGACCATCTCACTTGCAGTCAGCAATCTTTCCATTAAGACATTGTCTTTATTTGGGTATGAGATGTTTATTGGGTCAACATTGTTTTTTGTATATATTTTATATTTGTTAGGACTCTTTCTATTGCAAATTTCAGAAATCTCATTTGAACTAGCTTTTGCAAAAAAAAAAAAAAAAAAAAGAGAGAATTTATTGGCAGAATTCATGGGAAAAGGGTATTTCACAGAATCCAAGGAATAATCAAGCAATCCAACTAAGGAGTGAAAGAACTGTTGCAAGTCGACTTCTGGGACAGCTGAAACTTAAGGTCTGAGTGCTAAGGGCTTTTCTCTATCTGTTGTCTTTGACTGTCTGTCTGTTTCATTTTTTTCTTTTGACTATTCCTTCTACATAGTGGAAAACAGCCTGGCCTAGCTTTGGATTTCCAAATTCCAGCTTCACCAAACATGAGAAAAACTGGTCTAATTTAATTGTCTCATTCCCAAGTAGATTTCCAGAAAAGAAATCTACTTGTAAGCGTGGATTAAATGGCAATCACTAGAGGAATCAATTTGGTAGAGAAAACACCTCCTTCAAAAATGGCTGCTCCCATGCCGGGCACGGTGGCTCGCACCTGTGATCCTAGCACTCTGCAAGGCCAAGGCAGGAGGGTCACTTGAGGTCAGGAGTTCGAGATTAAAAATGGCTGCTCCCGTGGAACTAGTAAAATGAGGGCAACAGGGAAGGAGGGATGGCAGTCTCCAGAAAAATAGGGTTTGGGGGAAAAAAAAAAGGCACGGTACATAAGTACATTTGCTTTTAAGCTGCACCCAAAAAATTAACTTTAAAAATCTTTCAAAATACTTAAAAATTGACTTATTTAATAGGTTTTATAAAATTAAAACATGTAGTAATTTCTTTCTAAATATTTCTTTATGTAAGTTCCATCTGTCTAACAAGAAACTATAAGCACTTGAAGGTCAAGAAAGAAAAAAACCAATATATCTCCCACAGCTGAGGTCTCCAACCCCCAGGCCGTGGACTGGTACCAGTCTGTGGCCTGTTAGGGACCAGTCACAGAGCTCTGCGTCCACCCTTCCTCCTGGTCCATGGAAAAATTGTCTTCCATGAAACTGGTCCCTGGTGCCAGAAAGGTTGGGGACCACTGCCCCACAATACTGAGAATGTTAGGTCACAAAGTCTGCGCTGATTTAATACATATTGAATTAAGTTAAATTAATAAGGAATTAATTATTCATCATGTTCAAATGAATGAACTGTTCATTTTTGGCTCCATTATAGTTTATCTAAATAATAACTTTGATCTTTAGAAAAGTCAAAGTAATAGTATAGTGTTATGGGAACATAGTCACCTAGATTTGAAATCTGATGTCCAGGACATAGTTCCAGTTCCACCACTAAATTGATAAGTAAGCATGATCAAGTCAGAGCCTGTTTTCTTGTCTATAAAATGAACTAAGTGATTTTTAAAGTTTATTCCAGAAAAATGCTATTAAAGCTACAAAATGTTAATATTTCAATAGTAGTGAGTATATGTGAACTGTTCACACACCAAGTAATATTTTAATTCTATAGTTCTTAATGCATTAGATGTTTCAAGCTCCTCTTCTATTAGCAAAATTCCCTGAGATTACAGTTGATCAAAAAAGAAAATTCAAGTAACGCTTTGTGATTTCCTATACATTTAAACTGGTGAATCGTGAAATATTTGGCTGGCAAGAGAACTTAAAGATCAGACCTATTGTCTTCCAAATGCAAGAATCCATTCTAGAGTATCCCTGAGAAGTGGTCATCTGGCCAGTGACTGGGAACTGAGCGTGTAATTGATGTGCCTATTCAAATCCTGGATAACTCTAATTGTTTCAGAGATTTTTCTTTTACTGAGCTGTAATCTGCCTACTGTAATTATCTCTCACTGTTATTAATTCTGCTCCCTGGAGCAAAACAAAACAAGTGTTTTCTCTCTTCCACAAGACAACCTTCAAATATTTGAAGGTGTTATATTTTTTACCAACTAAATACTAAATATTCCATTTCTTTAACTGTTCCTTTGACAAAATTTTCATGTTGCTCTCTTCTGTGTATAGTTCAGTTTGTTACACAGGACTTGTCACAAACTGGTGATGAGATCTCACGCGTATGAGTAACAACAGGGCTATTACTCTTTGGGAATTGGATGTAATATTTCAACAAGTGTACTGTAAGATGCCAATCACCTCTAAGGGAGCTACTCACTGTTGCTGTTTCACTGTTGAAAACAAGAAGAGTTAGAATCCTCAGACTTTTATTAAATAAACTTTTATTACAGCTATGTCTGTCACCCTAGTAATAATAGAATTGAATTTTTTTAATCCAAATTTTAAGATTGTATTTATTCCATTTGAATATCATTTGATCACAATGCATATGGTAGCTATGAAAACACGCCATGCAAATACTCAACTATAGGAAGAATACTTAACTGACAGCTTCAGCCCCTTGCCCATCTGAATCCATCAATTCATTTGCATAGCAGCATTCAGGCATTCATTTGCATAATGGTCTTGTTACTCCTGGGCTGCTCCCAGTTAATGACAGAACTGAAAGTGGGGGGTACTAGTGCAAGCAATTCTGGCTCAATGGTTACCCCTGCCTCTGGTCAAAACTTTCTTAGAAATACACTACATATATAGTCTGAGACACTCCCAACCCAATCTTCTTTCCCCTTTCTTTTAATACGCATCGGATTTGCTGCCTTGCAATCTAAAGCCTCTCTCTGCTTCTTCCCCTTTAAGCTCTTGCAACCAATTCCATTTGGCATCTGCTACTCAGAGCACCTGAATTACACAGGCAGTACTACGAGTGGTCTAAGAAAGTAAGCAGTCAGATGATATTTGTGGACTGGCTCATTCGCCACCCAGTGGGCAAAGAGGAAACCATCCTGCATGGGAAGAGGGACACGGCTAGTTCCTGGCTCAGGACAGTAGCTTGATTGCTGAAGGATCTCACGGATGCTGACCTTGGAAAATATCACAGTAGAGGGGAACACCAACCAAGAAGACTGAAAGACGGAATATAGCCAAAAAGCATACCTGAGATTTGATAGACACAGAGCTCCAGAGATTACTCAGCCAAGAAGGTCTGTTATGCTAAGGTCAAGGCCCTGATCTGGGGTCCTGAAATATGGGATTGGGATCTTTTGATGATTGCCTCTGGGCATCTTGGGTCCACTCAGCTTTCAGAGATCCTAAGGCCTCTAGTAAGAGTCCTAGTATCCCTCCCTAGTAAGAGCTAGCATTTCTTCAAGCTAGAAGAATCTGCAGAGCCTCCAACCACCCTCACAAGTTGCCAATCTCCTTACATTTTCCACCTTCTCTTCTGGCTTCCAGGCCTATACTAAGGAAAAAATCTCAGCATAGCCCACCTGAGCATGTGCTGAGCCTGATGAGGAGGAAAGAGATTATACACCAAAGGAATTGCAAGATTTACATAGAATGTACCAACAGGGTCCAGGAGAATTCCCTAGGTTTGGGTTTTGAGGGTGCTTGATCAAAGAGATAAGAACACAAGTCTGTATAAACAAAAAATCATTGAGTTGGTGTCACTTACTTGGGACATGGGGACTAACACATTGGCAAGGACCCCAGAGGATCCCAGAGGGCAAAGTCACTGTTAGGTAGATAGTAGATGCATAGAGAAAATAATAGCTTAAGCGGAGTGAAGTGGAAGTGCCTGAGCTGCTCTTATAGATAGTAGGGAAAGGAATAATGAAATTGATGATAGAGACCATTTTGGGACGAATACATTGCGTGAAGCCAGAAGGCTTTTCCAGAGGATTATGCTCCAGAAGAGGGCCCAGAGGACACACACTTACCAAGGCCATCAAGAATGCACTGGTGAAAGCGGCACCAGAATCACTCAGAAGTTGAGTGGTGGCTGTCCTCTGCAAGCCAGGGCTGAGAGTTGGTGACAGAGCTCATTTTTATGTGTGCGGATAATGGGACTCCAAAGTAACAGAGGCCAGGTGGCAGTGCTTAACTACCAGAAGCCCATACACAGCAATTACCGTAATGACCAGCAAGGTAGGACCAGAGCCAAGATGGCTTGACCATTAAGGGATCATGGAGTTGGTTAATAGAGCATGTGTGGACAAGCATGCTGATTTAACATCTATAGCCAGAAAAAGACAAGAATGGAGAAATAGGAGGCTGAGTGTATTTGCTGCAATAAAAAGGCACAATGGCTTGTTCAGTCGCAGAACCTCAACCGATTTTCAGTTCTAGACCTTGAAGAGGTAGCTCAGTCCTTAGGAAGAAAGACCCTGAAATCCTGTGGCAAGTATATATGGCGATGATTTTCCCTGGTTTTTATCCCATATGGACCTTCAACCATTTACTTGGGTAACTGCATACCGAAGAAATGGAAATACACAGACATTTAGAGGACAATTGGATACAAATCTTGAGTTGACATTGGTATCTGTATTTCAAAACATTCATTGTGACCATTTTTAACCAATTAATATCAAATCCTTTTGTGTCTGTAGATCTACACACAGTGGTCATTTTTCCAGCATCTGAGTGTATAATGAAATTGACATACTAGGGAGTTGGAACACCCCATTGGGTCCTTGACCTGTGGGACTAGAGCTATTACAGATTAGTGGTATAACGTATTTAGAAACTTCCCAAATTCTCCTCATCCCTCTAGCCTATATTAATTTACTATATTAATAGTAAATTAAAAACAATTTTGTATCCTGTTCGGGATGACAGATGTTAGTGCTACCATGAAAACATAAAAATACAGAGATAGCTGTACCTATTATATTTCTGTTTAATTCACCAGTCTGGCCTCTGCAGAAACCAGATGGATCTCAGAGAATAACTATAGGGTACTATAAACTCAACCAAGTAGTAGAATGGCTCAGACTTACATTGTCAAATGTGGTATTATTGCAGGAGCAGATTAAAAAGGCCCCTAGTACATGTTAGGTTGTCATTCATTTGCTGAATGTGTTTATTTTCTATTGCGATTAGAAAAATGGAATAAACAAAAATATTTCTTTAAAGTTTTATCTCAGGGTATACTAACTCTCCTGTCCTCTTTGTAATATAGTCCAAAGGAATCTGAACTATGTGATGTCTCACCAAATATCATTGACAATATCATGCTGATCATTCACAATTAACAAGAGGTAGCTAGTCTGATTAAGGCCTCGGTAAGACACCCGCACTCCAACAGGTGTAGATAAACACTACAAAGATTCAGGGAATTACTAGTTTAGTGAAGATTTTAGGGATCCAGTAGTCAGAAGCATACCCATACCAGGTTACTCCCTTGCAAGTGAGAAAAATAATGCTGTATCTTGTATATTCTACCATCAAAACAGAAACAGCTCTTGGCAGGCCTCTTTGGGTTCTAGGAGCAACATATCCACACTAAGAAATATTGCCGTAGCCCGTATGCCAGGTGATATCAAAAGATGCCAGGTTCGAGAGGGGCTCAAAGGCATAAAAGGGCTCTTTGTCAAGTCTATGCTATGATGTAAAGAGCCTTTCACCTGCATCATACAATCTGGAAGAGCCTATGGTGTTGGAGTTATCAGTCGTGAGAAAAAATGTGGTGTTCAGTTGATGTCAAGCCCCAGTGTGAGAATCACAATTCTAGTTCCTAGAATCCTGCAGCAAGGACTTGCCATCCATAGTAGAGAATTATGCACCTTTTGAGAAATAGCTTCTGGCATGTTTTCAAACCTGGTAGAGATGAAACACTTGATAATGGTGCACGAAGTGACCATGCCCGTTCAGAACTGCCCATTATTAGTGTTTCCTTTGGACCTGCTAAGTCAAAAATTCAGATGGTCCCAGTCATAATCCTTTATAAGATGGAAATTGTACATCTAGGATTCGACCCACACCAGATCAAAGGGGAAAAATAAGGTGAATAAGCAGAGTGAGACCCCTGTAACAACCACACATTTTCATCAGCACTCATCCCTGAGTTTACTCCTATGGCTGTATGATATTCCTTATATGCTGAGAGGTAAGAGAAAACAAAAGGATTAATCTTGGCATATGGGTACAAAAGAAAAATTAATTGCAACTGCATTATTATCATATTTAGGTATGCCATTGAAAAACAGTAGGAAGAGAAAATCTACCCAAGTAGCAGAGCTATGAGCAGTGTTTCTGGTCATCCACTTTGTATGGAAGGAGAAGCAACTCAAAGTGAGATTATGTACAGAATCCTATGCAGCAGCCAATGATCTGGCCCTCTGATCAAGGACCTATTAGGGAAAAGACTGGAAAATCTGAGACAAGGAGAGAAAGGAGGTCTGGTTAGGGGAGTATGGATGGACATACGGGAGTGAGAATAAAGTGTGAAGATTTTTGTGTACATGTTAATGCCCAAAGAAAGCATCTGCCATTGAAGTGGCACTGAACAACCAAGAGGGCAAAATGAATCTGGCAACTAACAACCAGCTGCAATGGACTAAACATTTGTCCTCCCCCTCTCCCAAAATTCATACTGAAATCTTAACCTTCAGTGTGATGGTATTAGGAGGTGAGGCCTTTGGAAGCTGTAATAATTAAGTCATGAGGGTAGAGTTCTCATGAATGGATTAATGCCCTTATAAAAGGACCCCAGAGAGCTCTCTTATCCTCTTCACCTTGTGAGGATACAACAAAATGAGAACAGTCTACAAACCAGAAGGGGGCTCTTACCAGAACCGAACCATGCTACACCCTGATCTCAGACTTCCAGCCTCCAGAACTGTGAGAAATAAATTTCTATTGTTTATAAGCCAGTGTGTGGTATTTTGTTACAGTAGCTTGAACTAGGACACCAGCCTTTATGACTGGTCACCCCACTATTGACATGATGGGCACTAAAGTGGGATGGCCACAGTGATAGAGAAAGAAGCCTCACACTGGCCCAACAATTTGGACTCACACCACTGGTCTAACTATGGCTGCCTCTAAATTTCCAACCTGTCAGCCACAGAGACCAATGCTGAGCCCCCGTAAGACTCTACCGCAAAGATTAACCAGCCACTTGATCGCAAGTTGACTGCAAGGGACCGCTTCTGAGCTGGAAGGGCCAGAGGTTCATTTTCAGAGGGATTGATATTTATGCCAGGTGTGGATGTGCCTTTTCTGCCCAAAAAACATGATCCAGCACCACTTATAAAGGGGATTCAGGAGTACCTAACCTGTAAGTGGAAAATCTCACCTAACATGGCATCAGAACAGCAGGCCCATTTTGCAACAAAGGAGGTGCAGGGATAGGCCCATGATCATGGAATCCTCTGACTATATCACATACAACCAGAAGCAGCCAGCCTCGTGGAGCTGTGGAATGGCCTTCTAAAGGCAAAGATACAGTCCGTTTTAGAGAAATAGTCTGAAAGGATGGTCTTCTCTCCTTTGGGATGAATTATATACATTAAACCAGAAACTTTTATATTACTCTGTGTCTCCCCCTCTCCTACCCCCAAGAAGGAAGAATATATGGTTCCAGGCACTAAGAGGTGAGAGTAGGAGTGACTCACATGCCATTTCTTATAATGAGCCACTGGAGCTTGGTGTTTCCTCTTTCTACAACTCTGGGCTCTGCAAGGGTGGAACCCTTGGCCCTCAAAAGGGACACACACTTTGCCAGTTGACACAGAAAGTGTGTGATTGAACCACAATCTATTACTGCTGCCAGAGCACTTTAAAATTCTTGCCAAAGACCATCAGTTGAGAAGAAATGTCACCATCTTGACAGGAATATTTGACCCTAGTCATCAGTCAGAGGAAAGCCCACTTTTTCACAATGGGGGCAGGAGGGAATGCATATGGAACTCAGGTGATCCCTGGTGCACTTTTAACTGTGAAAAGACACATGCAGAAATCACATCCCAAAAAGGGTATAATTATCAATGATTCCTCAGGAATAGAGCTGTGGGTCACACCACAGGTAATTCATCAAGACCTGCTATGGTCAGAGCTGAGGGTGAGGAAGCAACTGCATTGACAAGGGCTATGGGTCATCTTACTAGCTTCCTACTTGTAAGTCTCCTCTTACAAAGAAGAAAGGGACCCAGAAACCACGGAGGAGTTGCCTCTTGAATGTACGCAGAGAAGTAGATCTGTGCAAGGGGTGGATTGTGGTGGCAAATGAACTCTTCAGACCTTTTATAGTGGGAGGTAACTGCCACCCCTCTGGAATAAACTAACACATTCTCACAAAGGCTATACATCTCCAAGGCTGCTCCCAGCCAAAGACTGGAGAAGGTGAGAGATACCAATGCTGGCCGCTGTCAGATCTACATTGAGTTCTGAAGGTGCCTCCTGCTTATTACTGTTTTCTCCTCTTTATCCATAGACCTTTCTCCTACAAGTTATCTTGCACATCTAGGTCCTTCTTGGTGTCCGTATTTTGAGGACCCAGACCTATCCAATGCATTATTTCAATTAGCTATGATTATTTTGAATGATGACTCTCATCTTCCACTTTAGCAATCTCTGTATCAATGCAAGTTATTGCGAATGGCTCTTAGCAACTCTCATGCAATTTATATCACCACAGGGGTGAAATTTCTTGTTGTTGGTTGTTGGTTTTCAGCCAGTTGTAAATCCACTCAAGTGCCATATACTGCATTTATATAACTTATGTCTAAAAATGTCATGAGTAATTTGTTTAAAAAATCTGGAATGAAAATACAACCTATCTATAATAGGCCGTTAAAATGTCGATGAATTTATTAAAATAAATGTGGTTAGTTTTGCATGACTTTTTCATTAGTCCACTAATGAAAAGTCTTACTTATAATTGTATTCTTTTCTACATCTTATAAATCATGAATTGTTTTGCAATGGTTTTGTTTTTTGTTTTTAGCGGTGGGGAGGTTGTATTAGCCTATGTATGCTCGAATTCAGAAAGTCTCAAAATTCTGAAAGAATAAAGGGTGGAAAATCTCTCCTATATCTTTTCAGAGTCAATTATTTCCCTTTTCATGATAAAACAATTTTATTAATATTTGTATATTCTTTCTGATCTTACACACCATTCATGCCTTGCTCTTTTACTTAATTCTGTATCCTTGAGAAATTTTCACTTCAATACTTGAAGATGTTTCATACTCATTTTTACTACCAAATGGTCTTTTATTGCTTAAATGTGCCATAGTTTACTTAATGTGTTTTATGTTGATAACATTTATGTTTTATTCACCATTTCACAATTATAAGTAATTCTTAAAGAAAAAACATTACACAAACATTATTTTGCATATGCAGAGTATAACTATAGGAATTTGAAATAGAATTGTTTTGTCATAAGTTGCATATTTATAATTTTGATTGATATTGCCTGATATCCCTCCATAGCAGTTATGCCAATTTACACTACTGCTACCAATATAAGAGTTTTGTTTCCTCATACTCTCATGAGGACTTATCAAACTTTTGAATCTTTCCCATTCTGATAAATAAAATATATGTCATTGTATTTTTAATTTGCATTTTTCATCCTAAGAGTATTACTGAACAGCTTTATGTGTATTTATGAGCCTTTTGCATACCTTTCTTTGAGTGCTCTGTGTCCATAGTCCTTGCCCATGGTGACAGTTTTCCTTTTTAAATCAGGCTACTGTAGCAACTTTTTTCATATTTTAAGATAATTAGACTTTTATCAGTTATATGATCTATGAATATTTCCCCAGATTTTATGTACAATTTTTCATATGTATGTATTCAAATTTATTAACCTTTTCTTTTATGGCTTCAAAGTTTTATGTCACAGAAAAAAAATTTCCCCTTTGAGACTATAAAAGAATTCTTACACAGTTTTTTTTTTCTTTTTTGGTACTTTAATGGTTATATTTTTTGTACATTTAAATCACAGGCCCATTTGAAATTTTCTTCATGTAAGAATTGGGTATATTTTATCATGTTAAGTAAGTTCACCTACTGTACTTTATTAAGTTTTAAAAATACATGTTGGATTTTGGAGTAACTTGTCAGCAACTATGGAACATGGTTTTAGTTCACCATTTTTTAGGACTTTAGCACTTGGATTTACAAGTAAAATTGTCATTAGTTGTCTTTTCAGTCAATTCTTTCATGATTTGATTTCAAAGTTATTTTGGTTTTGTAAAAAGAATTCAGAAGATTTTTTTTCTATGTTTGAGACGATTTTAAATAATTTTGAAATTATTTGTTTTTCAAAAGCTTGTTATAACTCAATATGAAACGATGTGAGCCTGTTGCTTTTTGGAAAGTTGTGGGATAGGGCATTTTTACAAATTCTCATTTTATTGTAAGCATAACCATTCTGGTCTTTGTTTTTCATTTAAATTTTGCCATTTTCATTGTAAATAAAATATATTTGCATAGAGTGAGTATATCAGTCACTTAAGACTGATTCGATATGGTTGTTTACCATTTCTTCTTTTGTTTATTTGTGATTTCTCCTTTTAACAAATGAATTAGCTTATTATTGCTTTATTTTATTACTGCTCTTTTAAGAAACAACTTTTAGATGAATTGGTTTGATTGTTTTTCTCTTTTGCAATTTATTAATTCATTTTTTTCTTGTATTGCTTTTCTTTTGTTTTCATTAATAATTTTTCCTCTAAATTTCTTAAGTTGGATGTATAATTCATTTATTATTTTTCTTCCTTGAATTTGGTTAGTGCCCTATTTTAAATAAAATATTTAAACTGCAAATTCTCCTCCAAACACAGCCTTAATAAATTCTATGTATTGGATAAGTAATATTTTCACTATTATAATTTTCTGAATATTCAAAAATTTTGGTTTCAATTTCCTTTTTGAATAAGTAATTGTCTAAGGGAAAGTTGTTTTAAAACTCTCAGGCTTTAGCACTTTAGTTTTCTAGTTTTTTAATTAGTTTTGTATTCTTGCACAGTGAAGAGAAGATACAATCTATACTACTACTTTGCGACATTTGCTTAGTTTTTCTTTTTAATATATAGACAATTATTGCAAATGTTCCATATTCACTTGAAAAGAGAGTCTATTCTCTCTTTTCAGGGCTCAGAGTTTAATATAAATCAATTATACTTACCCTTTTATTTATGTAATTTAAATGTCTGTACTCGTTTTTGTTTTCTTTTGTTTTTTGTCCACCTGGACTGTGATAAACTAAGAGGCATGAACCAAAAATTTTCATTGTTAGTAAACCTTTGTTTATTTCCCATTGTATCTGGGAGGTTTTTCCTTTATAAATGTTGCTGGCGTGCTGTTTGGTGAAGACATATTAATAACTTTTGTATCTTTACTTTCCACCTTATAAAGCATTCTATTTTGTCTCATGCAGTGCATTTTGCTTTGAAGTAGACTTTGCCTGATGTGAAGAACATGATTTCTGCTTTGTTTTGTTTTTGCTTTCCAGTGCACATTTGTCAATTCTTTTTAACTTTAATCATTTTGAGACAGTTTTCCTTGGAATGTGTTTTTGTTCATTACAGTTGAGTTTTATTCTATGTTCCATTCAGATTTTTTTCTTTAAATAGGTGAGCATAGCACATTAGATTAAACACTATGATAAAAATGTTTGGTCAATTCTGTTGTACTTTTTAAAAATTAAGATGATATTCACATAATATAAAATTAATCACTTTAAAGCAAAAAATATCATGGCATTCAGTACATTCACAATGTTGTGCAACTCCATTATACTTTTAATTTTCCTTTGTAGTTTATTTGATAAAATCCTTTACTGTGTTCCCCTCGCTTGTATGAGCATATTTCTATCTTAAGAAGGTTTTAATTTTTGTTCTAATTTTACCTTTATAACTAAAAGCTTATATAATGCATTAAATCTGTTTCCTATAGCAATATTATACCCCATTACTTCAAAATACACATATATTTATGTCTTACTTATAGACAAAGTTACCGAATTATCTCTTTGTGAGGTGAGCTCATCCTCTTGAGAAAGGTTCATGGGAACATTTTATTACCTGGTTCTTACCTGATCACAAATGGTTCATCTATAACATTTTTTTCTCAAAATACATGTACACTTGGTATAAAATTTTTGGCTCATGCCTTTTTTTCCTTGCAGATTTCAGAGGTATTACTCTACTTCATGTCTCATGGTGCCATGGAGAAGACTAAGACTTGCCTGGCTCTTTCACTTTTTGTAAGTGACCTTGTCTATCAAGTTGCCTAGAGAATACTATCATTATCTATTAAGTGGAGAATATTTACCAGGATATTCCTTTGGTAATTTTCTGGTCGATTTTCATGGGGCACAATATGTCCTTTCAGTATGTGATCCACATCTTCTTTTGTTTTAAAAATTATATCTTCAAATATTTGTTCTGTTCAATCATTTCAGTTAACTTCATCGAAGACCAATTATGGGTACTTTTTAATCTCGTTTCCTGATCCCCATAGCTATTATTTTTTTCTCTAATCTTTTCAAACTCTTTTATTACTTTCATTTTAGTTTGTCATCAATGTTTTTGTTTTCTGAAATGTTTATTCTCATTATGCTTCTCAAAACTTGTCCTACTTTTTGTGATGGCTTCATTTGTTGTTTTTTTTTCCTTATCTTTCTTTCCTGAGTTACACCAACTCCTTTTCATCTCCTGCAGTTATCACATCATTTTTTCCTCAAGTATTTACACTTTTGTTTCATACACTTGCTTTAGAGAATGATCACTTAATTTATGTATTTTAAAAATAAATAAAATCCTGCTAAATGAAAATTTTTATCTGTTCCATGAGAACATTTTTCTGTGTGAGTTTGTTTCCAGATGCATGTAATAGTAAAACCCCAAAGGACTGTAGTTCAAATAAAATTTATCCCTTACTCGTGAAAGAAGACGGGTGGTATGCAGCCTGGAGTTGGTGAAGGTCCACAGAATTGTCAGTTACCTGGGTTCCTTCTATCTCACTGCACCTCATTCCGGCTAGAAATTCAACCAGGAGGATGAGGAGAAAAGGAAGAACCACTTTCCCTTCAAGTAACTTTTCAAAAGTTCCACCTAACACTTCTGCTTACATGTCTTTGACCAAACTTAGTCAAGGGGCCATGTGTATCTGAAAAGGAAACTGGGAAATGCAGCATCTCGGCTGGGTGGCCTTGCGGCAACTAACCCTTGTTGCTTATGAAGAATTTCCAGGAAGAGAAGAATGAAATGCTGAGTTTTGTCACCATATTCAAACAAAGGTCCAAACCACTACTTTTACAATTTATCCAATAGCTGTTTTCTTACAGTGATATCAATCATTTTGTTGGCTTTGACAATTAGTTCGCCTCTTTATTTCCACTTTTCTGGTGCCCTTTTCATTCTTTATCATTTCCTAACTTGTCATGACTTTGAGCTCTGTTTTGCAAATTCCCTCAGCACTCTACATTTCTACTGGAATTAGATATCTGAATTCATTGAAGGCAGGTTTCCTCTCAATTCCTTGGCTAACTTGGATTTTAGTTTGCTCTACAATATTTGTTCTATTCTTTAAATTCTATTCTATCTTTTCTACTCCATTCTTTGCTAGAAATATCTTTGCTAGAAATAAAAGAAGAAGCAAAATAAGAACAGAGAGGTCCTGCTTTCTCTCTGTCATCTATTAACAGTTATCTTCCCCTCGCAGGACACTTCCCTGCCTGTGAAGAGTAGAAGAGACACTGATTTTAAAAAGGGACCTGGCTTTTTTTTTTTTTTTTTTTTTAACATTCTTACATTGTTTTCTAGGCACTCATAAAATGAAATATACAGCTTGTAATCAGCTATCCTCCCTAAGTGTGTATTCATTTTTAATAAATGGTAGAATGAGTATGGTGATTTAATATTTTATACAGTTGAATGCATTTCTACTTTTATCTCAGCATTCCTACCCTAGACTTTTAATTGCACAATCTTTATCATTCATTCTCTTTGCTATACCTCTCACTGTCATCCAGCCTCACACTTGGATTCTTTCTGGACATCAATGCCTTAAGACCCTACCTAAAACTATATTTCCTGGTGTTAATCACGTTTCTATTTCTCTTTACTATATAAATTGGAGCTCCAGGCTACCCATGTTTGAATCACTCATTTGTATCTTTACAAGGCTATTATGTTGCTTCACTTATGTTGCTAGACATCATCATTTTGACTTTCTATCTTTTGCTCTACCTCAAAAAACTCCCTAATTTTATTCACTTTTCTCTATATCAAATTTTTAAACTGCAAAATCAACCCTTTCTTCAAAGGTTTAGATGGAAGCAAAAATTTGAAACAGCTGTATTTTGAATATATATCCTGAATTATATTCCTTATCCATGAGCAAATTTGAACCTTTTCTTCATCATGGTTTTAAAAAGGGGGACAGAAGATGGTTACTACCTCAACAAGGAGAGCAATATAGTGTAGAGGAAAGTTTTGACTAAACTGGAAGAAAAAGCAAAGGCCTATCGCTTCTGGCCAAGTGATCTTGTGATAGGATGACAGAGACGGAGAAATGAGAGGCAGGTATACCAGAGTCCCATTGCCTCTGCAGACTTAAGCTTGGAGTGGTAGAGGCATGTTCAATAAGTTGGG
Source organism: Indri indri (assembly GCA_004363605.1). NCBI lineage: Eukaryota > Metazoa > Chordata > Mammalia > Primates > Indriidae > Indri > Indri indri. The sequence goes on from RJWJ010001161.1 coordinate 71,708, forward strand.
GAGATGCCCAGGGCAGGGTACTTTCCCCTAGATTCAGGTGTAGGATTCTGTAAGGAAAGCTCTGTACCCAAAAGTTCTCAGTCAACATAAGGCAGCTTTAAGAGAGTTTAGGCAGAGGGAACGTCTCTCTTGCATGATTGAGCCTTCCCCAGTTCCCTCCACGTCTACATGTTGAAGTAAGAGCCAGCAGGCCTGCCAGGGGTTCACAGTAGTGGGAGGCACAGGGCTACACCACAGAGAACTTAGCATTAATGCCTCATGCCAGGGGCTGGATGAAGTATGTGGTGGACACTCAGAAACATCTGGAGGACAAGAAGAGAAGAGAGGAAGAGTCAGCAGGATGGGGCTCTTGAGCCCTGGCTGAGTCAAAGAACGCACCCTAGTTTCTGCAACCACAGACTCCAGTAGCCATGCAAAGAGCCCCAGGTTTTCAGTCTAGCCCGGTATAGTTCAGAGGATGCCAGCAGTAGCTCAGCACAAGACAAAAGCATCCTCCAATGCCTTGAAATCGTGTATTTTTCTCTCACCCACAGCCCAATGTCATTTTGAAAAGGAGCAGGGGGGAAGGGAGAGCTTTCTGTCAGGCTAACCAATCATTTCACAGCTCCTACGCTGAACCAGATAGCATACTGAAATCATTAGACTGGGCTAAATTTTGAATGTGATTTGACTAATTTTTGGCGTGTGTATATGATTGTGTGTTTATTTCCACCCTGTAGATAGGAGCCACTCGCGAAAAAGGTCAGAGAAATTTCAGAGAAACAAAGGAGCCACTTTAAAAAAAAATATGGTGTTGTAGTTTGAATAAGTTTGCAACATGTCTAAAAAGATGCTGGCAAAAGTGCCCTGATTAGATCTGCGGTGATGGGTATATATTTATTTCAATATATTTTTCTAGGAAAACTAAACTATTGCTTTTATTGATATTTACTTTTTACGTTAGATCTATTTTTAAAATTTTATGAAATATTCCAAACATAGAGAAAACTGAATAAAAAATACACAGTAAATACCAATCTTTGTGCTTTTATTCTTATTTCTATTACTCGACTGCAGCATTTCTATCTTATACAACTTTCCATCAAGTTATCTTCACTTATTTCATTCAGGTAAAGTTATGTTTTTCCCATAATAGTTTTGTATTTATTAAAAACCTGTGTGTCATTATTAATAAGTGTCCTTTTAACTTCTAATGTGTTCATTGGGATAATTATTTGTTTGGGTTAGTTTACTGGTTGCATTTGCCTAAGTTATGAGTAGTTTAGCCCAATCCTATTTTTTCTCACAAGCTCTGTTATTTTTAATATACGATTTTATAGAATACACATATTTCTTCAGTTTTTTTCCCCCAGGGTCACTTACTTTACACATTTAAGAAGTGCCTGTATATACAAGTAGAGAAGAGGAGCTAATTAGGTTGGTGGCCATCTACACTCATGTCCTAAAACCAGAAAGAAGCAGCATATTACCAGCTCAGATCTAGAGTCATTCCAGCTTGTGTTCCACATGACTTCCCCATTCTTTTTTTCTTTTGCAGAAGTATGAGTTCTATTCTGTTTTGTACTTCTGTTTTTAAAATACCTCGACAAATGATTTATTTGATTCTCATCCTGTTGAATTGCATTTGTCTGCCACCTTCTCTAGCTTACAAAAAGCGTACTTCATTATGATGTTAAGACTCCAAAATCATGTTACAAGCTTTGTTTTAGTAGTTCAAATATTTGGTAAGACCTTAGAGAATACCCCCCAAAAAAAAAATCAACCAAAGATCTCACACACAGACTTTAAGGACTCTGTATTCCCATTTGGTTGGTGTCAATCATAGTCATGGCTTTGGGGTAGCAATGTTGCTTCCTTGTAAAAAGTGTGGCTGTGGAGTAAGATACTTGGGTTCAAATCCTGGTCCCACTATATCCTGTCTGGGTCACCTCAGGCTAATTCCTTATCCTCTCTAACCCTCAGTTATTCTTTCTAAAAAAAAAAAAAAAAGTCTTCCTCTTCAGACTATTGTGACATCTACTGCAATATTAATTAAAATAATGCACATGAAGCCCTGGGAACATGCCTAACACATAGTGAGGGTGCAGAAATATTAGTTATTATTAACAGAGTACAAGCTTGGTTGGTTTAAACCCACAGTTGAGGAAAAAAGTTTCAAAAACTTCTAAAGAATTCTTTCATTGCTGGGTAAGCCCCAGAACACAGCCGCTCCTTAATATTCCAAATAATAAAACACAAATACATAGATTTGGATTGTGACCTTCATTTTAGAAATAAAAAAATTTTCTTTTATGTATTGCTATATTCACTTAAGTGTTCCTTTCATCACATTTACAGAACTCGAAAAGGATCTCGTGGCTTCATACCCCCAGCTCATTCTCATTGTCAAGGGTTCATTTCTCTCATATACTTGCTCTTGGGTAAACACCGTTTCGCCCTCACCTCACCCTATCTCTTATGAGCACTTACTCACACACAAAATGGCTTGCTGTCACACAGGCACACCCATATTAGCAGTTTGAACAGCCGCTGTGAAAGCACGAATGGAAATTGGGGAGATTTTGCAGTCTTTCACATATGTGTTACCAAGGAAACCATCTATGTGTTAGCTCACAGTCAGGTTGGTTTTATTTTGTGTCTTCAATTCCCTATGAAGAAAATAGAAGGAACTCAGATTTCCAAAGGATGCATCATGAACAATAGTTACACTCTAATTTAAGAAAAAAAAAATTATAAACTGCACCAGTACTGGAATTCAAGTAATAGAAGTACAAGTAGATGTTTCAGTACCAACAAAAATTTGTTGTAAACCTTGATAAAAATATATTTGAGATATCGTGTACAATAGCAGATAGTTTACAGAGAGCAGGGAGTTTACATTACAAACAATGGGAGATGTAACTGATTTATGTTCATTTCCAAAGTGATTGTTATCATGAAGATGCTGTCAGTGAGAGATGAAAAGGCAGAAGACTGATTGTTATCCTGAATTCACCCCTTAACAATTGAAGTCTCCATTACCGCAGGTTTAAAATGAGAGTAAGGCTACTTTCTTATCTACCTCCTGGGATTGTTTGGGAACTCAAATTAGAAAACGGATATGAAATACATTGTAAACTGTTGAATTGCTATTTAAATATGTATGTATATGTAACTTTTATAATATACTTTCCCAAGATATTGGAAAAATACAAAGTCAAATTAATTTTTAAAGGAATAAATTGGGTATTTTAATCCACATTTTAAGAATGAGAAAAATTTGTTATGGGGAGTTCTAAGACCAAAGATTTCCAACTTTATGTATGCATAATGAAACTTCCTAGGCAGAGATGATTAGGACCTAGAGATCATAGCAGTCTCTTAGCTGTAGTTTCAAATTCAAGTATTTCCCGACTATGGATTATTCTAAATGTTACTAACAGAGCATCCTGTAGTCGTCTTGATAAATCACTCATGTTGTATTAATATATCTCAGTGGACTATCATGGCTGTTTTTTAAAATCTTCATAATGTAATTTAAATCTATTCAGCCTCACATCTCTTTATTTTCAACACATATTCTCTGTTTCTTGCCAGATATACTTTATCTTATCTAAAACTCAAGCCATAATCATGTCTACTTCATTAACTATGGAATATGTACCTTTCAATTTTCAGATTCATTACACATGGAAAATAGTGCTGAACATATAGAGTAGGATCTTCAAAATTACTTGCTCTTTTATCTGTTAAATCGACAGCACCTGCCTTCTCAGACCCATTCATGTTAGTACGTAATGAGGTCATTGTCAATTTGTCAATTAATGTCTTTTGGAAACCTAGATTGCATATTTAGAGAAAACTTTGTAGAATTAATGCTATACGATGATGGGATGTATTTTGCCCAAACTCATTGCAACAACAACGTTATTTTTTTCTAGTGCTCCTTTCATTTTCTTGGATAACTAAAGAGTTCTTATTACATATAACACTGATGGCAGTCATCTTTACTTGCTACATTAATATTTGTTGATAAAGACAATAATTTGTAAACTTAAACAAAATTAGTCACTATAGTGCAATATTATAGAAAGAATTTGAAATCATATAAAAACATGTTCAAGTCTTGGTTCTATCTCTAACAAGATATTTATCTTGTCTAGATATATTAGTCTCAAACTGGAAGAATAATACCATTTGATTCAGTGGTAGTGAGCTTTAGTATATGATATATGATACATATATAATTATAATATATACATAAAAATACATATATAGAAAACCACAAAACATTTCATGGCACATATTACATAGTCAACAAATTGTGGCAAGCTACTCAAAAATCTTGAATATCAACTTAAATTTTAATCTCAGGATTTTCTCATAGCACCTGGGAATTATCACGTTTTTGGAGAAAACTGGCTCTATTTTTTAAATTATGTAAAAAATTATCCAGCCTCACAATTTTAAAAGATCTTAAAGAACATCAAGCCCACCTCCCCACTTCCTAATTTGGAGGAAGAGCTCATTCTTAATAAACGCATCATATAGTAACTATACATGGAATATGTTCTTATCAAACTGCAGTGACATATTTAGTTTGTCACATTTCTTATACTTTATATTGCCAGCTAAAATCATCCTCTGTTAATGCTAAGCTTAACTTTTTAAAAAACATATGAGTGACCCAGAACTCAAAATTCAGCCCCACTAAGAGGAAGATAGCAAATCAACACACCACAGAAATACTTTAATAAAAAGCATTGCTACCTTGCTCCTATACATGATGCATTCATTTCTTATTTACTGCCATAACAAATTACCACAAATTTAGTGGCTTAAAACAATACAAATGTATTATCTTGCAGTTCTGTGGTTTAGGATTTTGACATGGACCTCACCAGGTTAAAATCAAAATGTTATTCCTTCTGGAAGCTTTATTCTAGCTTCTAGAGGATACCCACATTCCTTGCTGCCTGTCCCCTTTCCTCTACTTTCAAAGCCAGCAACATAGCAACTTTTTGACCCTGCTTCCATCATCACATCTCTTTCTCTTACTCTCTCTTCTGCCTCCTTCTACTTTCAAGACTCTTGTGATTATGTTGGGTCCACCCTGGATAAACCAGGATGATGTCTCTATTTTAAGGTCAGATGATTAGCATCCTTAACTCCTCTGCAACTTTAATTCTGTTTTGCCATGTAACCAAACATATTCAGAGCTTCTGGGGTTTAGGACGTAGACATCTTTAGGCAGCCATTACTCTATTTCGTACATGGTAATGGAAGCTTGGTTAGCCTCACCCATAAACAGCATATGGCTTGCAGGACATCAGAAGCTGACATAGCCAATAATGTTAGGAAGATTTCATTCTGGCCAGGGTCTGCAGCTTCAAGTATAAGTTAAATAGTTACCATAGTCCTCTCCTTTGTATTTGGCACAAAAGGAAAATGCTCCTATTGAATAATTTTTACCTTACTCTGGCTATCTCTTTTGAAAATATATGTCCCCAAAGAACATTTTTCAGGATCTTCATAGTATATTATTTATTTATTTTAAAAAAAGCTTTATTAAGGTATAACTGAGATACAGTTCTCTGCATATATTTGGAATAAGTATACAATTGAGTAAGTTTTGACCATACATACTATCAAAACTATACATACACACACACGCGCGCGCACACACACACACACACACACACACACACACTTATGAACCCATTATCACAATCAGGATAATGAACATATTTATTATCCCTAAAAGGTTCCTTGTGGTCTTTTATAGTCCCTCCTTAGCCCCCTTCATCAGATAGCCATTGATCACCAAATGTCACTATAGATTAGTTTGTTTTTTCTAGAATTTTATATAAATAAAATCATAAAGTATTAGTTCTTTTTTAATTTTTTTTATTTCAAAAATTTACGGAGGTAAAAACATTTAGGTTATATATATTGCCTTTGCACCACCCTAGTTAGAGCTATAAGCATGCCCAACCCAGACTGTGTGCACTGAACCCATTAGGTGTGCATTTGGCCATCCTTTCCTTCCCTCCCTACCTGCCCAACACCTTATGAATGTTACTTCCATATGTGACCATAAGTGCTGATCAATTAGTACCAATTTGATAGTGAGTACATGTGGTGCTCGTTTCTTCTGTCTTGTGATACTTCACTTAGAAGAATGGGTTCCAGTCTACGGCCATACCACCCTGACCACGCCTGATCTCATCTGATCTCAGAAGCTAAGCTGGGTGGGGCCTGGTTAGTACTTGGATGGGAGAAGAATGGGCTCCAGTACAATACAAGAGATGTTAGTTCACCATTGTTTTTTGTGGCTGAGTAGTAATATGCCTTATGAATATATATGCAAAAATTGTCAATAAAATCCTAGCAAATAGAATACAGCTGCTCATCAAAAAAATAATCCATCATGATCAAGTGGGCTTCATCCCAGAGATGCAAAGATGGTTCAACATATGAAAATCCATAAATGCAATTCACCGCATAAATAGAAGTAAAAACAAAGACCACACGATCCTCTCAATAGATGCAGAAAAAGCATTTGACAAAATTCAGCACTGTTTTAGTATAAAAACACTTAACAAAATAGGCATAGCCCAGATGACCTCAATATTATAAAAGCCACATATGACGGACCCACAGCCAATAGAGTATGTTTTTAAATAAGCCCAAAAAAAATATTGTAGAAAGATTTTCACTGTTGCCTTCAATGATCTAGAAACGAACCTATAAATTGGTTCTAGTGCTAAGTAGGGTTCAAGCAATCATGATTGTATTTTCCATCTTCTTGACAGAGAAGTGATATTAAGATCATCAATATAAAAAATTATTTTTATTGAAGCCATTATTAATTTTGTTTACAAACCTACTCTACTATATACTATATCAAGCACAACTCAATTGGTGCTTGAAAAGATTAAAGAAGAAAAAAGAGAAGCCTGGCCTTTGGAAAGAAACCACAGAGAATTAACAGGGCCTTCATTAAATATTTGAGAAAGACTATTAAAGGGAAGTCCTAATGCAGGCATAAAGGGAGTTCTTTGCGAGAATTGTGATATAGTTAATCTACAGGGGCTGAGAGCTCAAAACAGCAGACCATGTTTGATCTTGGTTGTATAAAATTGGATAGACATAGAGAAGGAAGTCCCAAAGGAAAAAAAAGATGTTAGAGGCTGGGACCATTAATTTCTGTGCTCTGATAAGTAGGCAAGAGCTGGAAATATAATTTCATAGGTAAATATTTTAAAAATTACTTGACAGATAATTGTAATAATAGCTACCTTGAATTAAAATGCATTTATTCATACCAATCTGCCCATTTAGTAAAAGCTACCTAAGAAGAAAAACAATTATTCTAAACAATAAAAATACTCACAGTATTTAGTAATTCTATAACAATACAATTATCCCATTATACTTCACATTTCAGGTTAACTAGACATTGGCCCTATCATCACAAGGCTTATAGTTCCTGTTTTTTTTATTTTAATTGTTTGTTATTATAGGGGTACAGATGTTTAGGTTACATATGTTGCCCTTGCCCCCCTTCCCCCCAAGTCCCAGTTTCAAGTGTGTCCATCTCTCGGATGGTGCGCATTGCAGGGTTTATAGTTTCAATGATTTGACATTAGCACAGAAATGTCATAAGAAAAACACGAAGCTTAATAATGTCACCAGAGATAAATATATCACCAAGAACACAATTCGGTATAAATAATAAATATGTACTAACACATTTCAGACTATACAGAGTCATGCTTTTACTAACTTATCAAGGAGCATTATTGCAGGAAGGAAGAACAAGGAATAGCCTGCAAAGCTATGCATCAAGCTGTCATAAAACATTATAACCTTGCTCAGATTAATGCAGTGACCTTAGCAACCATCTAAACCCAGCAAGCTCCCAGAAAGACCTCTCGTGTTCCTTACCCAAGTGCCACCACCATGATGCTGACCCAAGTGCTCTCTTTCTCTGCTTCTGTACCCTCTATTTTATCCTACACTGCTGTCTTCCAAATGGCTTCTTTTTAGTGCCTTCTCTGTTTATATTTTGGCTTTTGCCTGTGTTATTTTTCAATATGAGTTCCATCATGGAACCAATGCTATGCAGACAGCTCAAAATATCAGCAAAGTGTTTGGGAAGGATGTGGCTAATGCATAAATAGTATGTCGATGGTTCCAGAAGTTCTGCTATGATGATTTTAATCTTGAAGATGAGCCAGGTCGGTGATTGAGTCCAAGGTGCATAATGATGAGCTGAAAGCTGTAGTGGAAGTGAATCCATCTCAATCTACACATGAATTAGCAGCAAGGTTTGATGTTACTATTCCAACGATGTTGAACAATTTGAAACAAATCGGCAAGGTAACGAAGCTGGGTAGATGGGTACCGCATGAATTAAGTGAGCATCAGAAAAGAAATAGTCTTGAAACTTGCCTTTCTTTGCTGCCATGACATAAAGGCAAACTATTTCTACATTTTATTGTTAACATGTGATGAAAAATGGATTTTTTTTTTGACAATTTCAAGTGTTTGGCACAATGGTTGGATAAAGATGAAATGCCAAAACACAGTCCAAAACTGAATATTCATCAAAAAAAAGCTAATGGTGTCTGTCTAGTGGTCCAGTGTATTATCCGTTACAGCTTTATGAAACCTGGTCAACTGATTACAACGGATGTCTACTGCAACCAATTGGATCAAATGATGAGATCCTTGTGATTAAGCATCCGAGATTGGTCAATAGAGACAGGCCAATCCTCTTGTAAGACAATGCCTGATCACATATGGCACAAACAATGCTCCTCAAACTACAGAGGCTGGATTTGAAAACTCTCTGTCTCCCTCTCAGTTTGATTGTTCTCATCAGTATTAAAAGATGCTCTCCCATCTTAAAAAAACAAATCTTCTCTGAATCCCACATCCCCTTCCAGCCACAGCCCAACTTCTATGCTCCCATTTTCAACAAAACTCCTCCAAAGGTTTGTGTGTATTCACTGTTTCTCATTTCTCTTTTCCTATCCTTTCTTGCTGTCCAGCTGAGCTGTTTACCATTTCACTGAAACTGTGCTTGTCAGGGTCACCAATGACCTCCAACTTGCCAAGTTATAAGGTCAATTCTGGTTTTTGTTTCATTTGCCTTATCAGCAATATTTTCCCAAATTGACCACTTTTCTTCTAAAACATTTTCTTCACTTTGTCTCTGGTGAACAAACTTTTCTTTGTTCTTCATACATTGGACTAGCCATTCGTTCTCTGTCTACTTTGCTGATTCTCCTCATCTCTCCTGCATAAAGTGCTTGCATCCCTGTGAGCCTCTTCTTTATCTGTACTCTTTGCGTTATGTGTGGTGTGTACAGGGATGAAAGAAAATCTAGCTCCTCTCTCCAGGCACTTCATATTTGAGTGGCATAAGAAGGAGAAAATGAAGACTACATCAGGTATTAATGACCCAACTAAATCCTTGTCTATATTTTACATATAGATTCTATTTTTTCCATGAATAATCATGGTTTAGACCCCAAAGAAAAAAATTACAAGTGTATATACATATGTGCATCTTAGTGAGCTATCTAGATTTCCCAAATGACTTTATAGGGAAAACACGGAGAGGCAGATTTATAGCAAAACCCTAAAACCTTATTAAAAATTTTTATTATACAGTCCAGTTTCCCAAAATCTTTTTCATTTGTCCAACTACATGGGCTTTGTTTTTGTTGCTGTCATTTATTTTTATTTCTTTGGGTTTATTTGCATGTTTTTTTTCTCTTCCTCTCACTCTCTTCACTCAACCCCATTGCTTCCTCTTCTTTCTTTGATTTCCTCCCAAACCTAAATTTTCTCTCTTCTCTACTACGCAAATATTCAAACCCTCTTGGATTTTTCCTCCAAAAATTACATACCCATATCCCATCACTGTACATTTAGAAAAATAACAATAAAAAATATCAGAAATCCATATTCTTAGAAGACAATTTACCAATCATACTTTGTTATTTAAAAATGTTTTTAGTGATTCACAATATTAGTCAGGCTTTCAGTATGCTGCAAGTAACAAGAGGATGCACAATAACAGGATGTTAAACAAGATATAAGCTTATTTCATTTGCTCATAAGGGAAATTTCTTATTTCAGTCCCAGCTGGTATGCCATGCCACAGTGATGTAAACAAACTCCCAAATCTTACTGCTCTGCCATCTTCCCCTCAGTACACGGCTCCAATTCCATGTTTCAAGATGGTTACTCCAACTGCAAACATCTGTGTTCCAATCATCAACATGCAGAAAACATGCAGAGAAAGGCATGACCTCTTCCCCTTTCTTTAAGAATGCTTCCAAGAAATTACACATATCACTTCTGCTTAATTCCATTTGCCAATATTGCTCATTTAGCCACACAATACCTTCAAGGGAATCTTGAAAATTATTCTGGGCACCCATAAGTCCAGTTAAAACTTGAAGTTCTATTAGCAAGAAAGAAAAGTGGATATTTGGGGATAATTAGCTTACTCTTAGACCACGTCACCATCCACTCGAAATGACTTATTGATCTTTTATTCAAAAATTAATAATTTCCTGCACAGGAAGTCTAGTGAGTGAAATTTTCTGCAGTCTATCTATCTCTGTCTGTCTACTCACCGACACATTCATCTAACTGTCAAGTTAGCTAACTATCTACTTATCATTTGTATCACTGCATCACCGCTTCCTGCTTTCTTTCAGCCAATCTGCTTCTAAGGTTTTTGTTTTTTTTTTTTTAAATTATCAGCAGGTGGCAAAGTTGATTATAATGAATGTAAGAGCTGCATAAACATTGGAACTGTAAGAGGTATTATTGTTGCTTAATCAACAAAGCTTTGAAATTGTGTGGCAAAAGCCATAGACTCTTTGTTGCTGCATAATGTGCTTGGTACTAGTGATATAAAGGCTTTTGATAAAGCCAAAGCAGTGCATGTAAATCTGATGGGGAAATACAAGAATATCTCATCAGTACCAGAACAGTTCCGTGATGAGAGGCATCAATTTACAGTATTTCCTATTTTGAGCTGTGTAAAGAAATCAATTGATTTCCATTATTATTTGTAAATTTCATATCTCTTTTTATTTGCAACAAAATGTGAGTAATTGGAGGTAGAGATCTGGCTTCAGGGTATGACTATTTTCTCTTCAAATTAGCAAGTAAGAGCTGAAAGCCTCTTTCCCCACCATTCCTCTGCTTATTTCTGGCTCATTTAAAGTAAATAATAAATGCATTGCTATAGCCAGATGCCACAGATGCCATAATTCCAGATCACAAAGCATCTATCTAAACACTAAAGAATGAAGAAGATGAGTGAAATTAGTCTGAGTCCAGGTGTTACAGGTATTGTCAATGGATGTGCTAAAGGTACCAAAGCCAATGGCAAGAGGTTGGACTGGTTCTTTGGATATATGTCAAACAGAATGGGGACAGTAAGTCCTAAGTGGTAAGTGAAAAAGAGTATTCAAGAATGTGCCAGTCTGCACTCATCGTGAAGCAGAGGCAAAAAGCTTTTTCAAGGTTTTCAATATTTCAAGGATTTATTTACCCAAGTATTGTGCAAAGCAGGATTCTAACTATTTAGAAACTTTTACAATAAACTGAAGTCTGAGAATCATTTTGAAAACATTAATTCAAAGATACAAAGAATCTAAATCTCAAAGACATGTTAAGAAAAAGAGACCTATCCCTACTGTATTTTTTAATACCATAAACACATTTTACCAATTTATTTGTAAAAAAAATTCTTAGAGAGATCTGGACTCTCAAAGTTCAATGTTATTTCCTATGGAATACAATTATCAATTTTGTCTTGCTAATTAATAATATAGAATTCATTCTGTGGTCTTAAAACCAAATAAGTGACTAGTTTAATTGTCTTTATTAAACCCAAGCATTACCAAGTTATAGAGTCTTCCTGGTCTCCTTCTGATGATTATGAATTTGTCTTAAAACTTTGCATGTGAGAAATTTTGCTTTTATGGTTCATGTATGAAAATCATTCTCTCTTCATTCTGCTATAATTCCTCATTTAGCATTCCAGAATAGGAGGTTTTACTGTTTGAACTGAATGGGAAGAGAGTTTCCATCATCCTTTCCAATCCTAAAGAAAGAGAGCCTTTCTAACTGGAGAAGAACTGTGCATCTAGAGTTCTGCCATTCGTCTTTTTCTTTTGGACCTGCCAGCCTGCATAGAGGGTACATTTGGCTCAAATCCTGATGCTGTGTGATAAGTACAATGGTATCAGGACCCAGGACTTTCTTCTAGAAATAGGTCTGGGGGTATCTATCTTCTTTCTCATGGGCCCACATAGATATAAGACAGCTATCCTTAGTGTCCCCAAGATATAGAATTGCTACCACTAAGAAGCCTGATGTGGCTCCATGTCTAAACCACATTGGTTACTTCATTATTGTGGTTTGATTTTCTTTAGTTCCCAGTTACAGAATTGAAGATTATAAGAGATACTAATAATTTCTTTCTTAATTTATTTATCGCTCTCTCTCTATATATATATTCACCAATATTATTTCCTTTTTCTCCATTTTTCTTACTAATTTATGAAAAAGCAATTCAGTAATGGTAAAACTTTTAATTTAATCTTAAGATTATAGGATATTAATGTGTAATTGTGACAGAGATAGAGCAACTAAGCAAGAAAAAGAAATAAAAAACATTCAAATAAAGAAGAAAAGGTAAAACGGCCCATTTGCAGATAATATCTCATTTATGGAAAATGGTAAAGACTCCATGAAAACTAATAGAACTAATAAATAAATTCAGTAAAATTTCAAGATACAAAATCAATATAGAAAACTCAGTTGTGTTTCTGCACATTAACAATCCAAAATGGAAATTAGGAAAATGATTCCATTACAAATCATCATTTTATTCTTTTGAACAAAATACTTGGGAATAAACTTAACTAAGGAAATAAAAGACCTTGTATATTGAAAACTACAAATTGCTGATGTAAGAAATTAAAGAAGACACAAATAGAAAGATGTGCCCTGTACGTGGATTGGAAAACTTATAATTGTTAAAATGTCTACGCTACCCAAAGTGATCTACAGATTCAATGCAATCTCAATCAAAATCCCAATGGTGACCTGGCACAGTGGTTCATTTCTATAATCCCAGCATTTTGGGAGGCTGAGGTGGGATGATTGCTTGAGGCCAGGAATTCCAGACCAGCCTGGGCAACATAGTGAGATGCCATCTCTACAAAAACACAATTAAAAAGTTAGCCATTTTGCTTGTAGTTCCAGCTACTTGGGAGGCTGAGGCAGGAGAATCACTTGAGCCCAAGAGTTCAAGGCTACAGGGAGCTACCATTGCATCACAGCACTCCAGCTTGGGCTACAGAGCAAGACCTTGTCTTTTAAAAAAATATTACAAAATTCAATGATATTTTCTATAGAAATATAAAAAACTATTCTACAATTCATATGGACACACAAAAGACCATGAATAGCTAAATCAACGTTAAGAAAGAAGAACAAAGCTAGAGGCCTCATACTATCTGACATCAAAACATGTTATAAAACTAAAATAATCAAAACAGTATGGCATTAGCACAAATATAGACATATGGACTAACAGGACAGAATAGGGGGCCCAGAAATAGATTCATGGATATATAGTCAACTGATCTTCAACAAGACAGCCAAGAACATACCTTGGAGCTGGGTGCGGTGGTTCATGCCTATAGCCTCAGCTACTCAGGAGGCTGAGGTGGGAGGATTGCTTAAGCCCAGGAGTTGGAGAGTTGGAGACCAGCTTGGGCCAGATAGTGAGACCCTATGTCTAAAAAAAAACCTTACACATTGGGGAAAGGATAGTTTCTTCAATAAATGGTGCTGTCAACTGGATATCCATATGCAAAAGAATGAAATTGGACCCTTATCTTATACCATACATAAATATCAACTCAGAATCGATTAAAAACTTAAACATAAGATCTGAAACTGTACAACTCCTGGGTAAAAATAAAGATGAAAACTTTCATGACATTGGTCTTGGCAATGATTTTATGGATGTGACACTGAAAGCACAGACAGCAAAAGCAAAAATAAACAAGTGGGACTACATCAAATTAAAAGTTTCTGCACAGCAAAGGAAACAATCAACAAAATGAAAAGACAATCTGTGGAATGAGAGAAAATATTTCCAAAACACATAACCGAGAAGGGGTTAATCTACAATACATATAAGAAATTTTTACAACACAATAAAAAGCACTAAAAACCTGTTTTAAAAATGGGCTAAGGACATGAATAGACATTTCTTAAAAGAAGACATACAAATGGCCAACATGTATATGAAAAAATGTTCATCACTAGTCATCAAGGAAATACCATTCAAAACCACAATGAGATATCTCCTCATACATGCTAGGATGCCTACTATAAAAAAGTCACATGGTAATAAGTATTGGCAAAGGTGTGGAGAAATTGGAACACTTGTAGCACTGTTGGTAGAATGAAAAATGGTGCAGCCATTATGGAATACGATTATGGAATATTCCCTCCAAAATTAAAAATAGAACTACCATGTGATCCAGTAATTCCACTTTTGGGCATTTATCCAAAAGAATTGAAATCAGGATTCTGAAGATATATTAGCACTACCGTGTTTGTTGCATTATTATTCACAGTAGCCAAGATGTGGAAAAAACCTAAATACCTATTGATAGACAAATGGCTAAAGAAAATGTGGTAGCATATACAATCTAATACTATTCAGTGTTAAAAAAGCAGGAAATGAGACAATATATAGCAACATAGATGAACATTGAGGGCATTATGCTAAGTGAAATAAGCCAGTCACAGAAAGACAAATACTTCATGAGGCAACTTATATGCAGTATCTAAAATTGGCAAATTTGTAGAATGAAAGAGTGAAATGGTAGCTGCCAGGGGTGGAAGGAAGGGAGAAATGGAGAGTTACTAATCAACAGACATAAATTTTCAGTTAAGCAAGATAAATAAGCTTCAGAGAGTGAATGTACAACTTTGTACTTTGTAAATAATAATGCATTGTACGCTTAAACATTTAAGAAGGTAGATCTCACTTTAAGTGTTCTTACCACAATAAAATAACATTTTTAAAAAATTTAAAATTAACTTTAAAAAAAAGAATGACCACTACTCCAAGATAGACACAGAGACAGCTAAAATCTTTGCTACCGGGGATAGCATAAGTTACACGAGGGAGTTGTATTCTGTCAGTTAAGATGGCTTACTTATTTTTATTTTTCTCATTCTTGGTATTGGAAATTTTGTTGATAGAAAAGTATGCATGAAGGCTGAGCAAACAAAGAGGTTGACTATGTTATAAAATAGGCGCACATGCATTCCATTCTTTTTTATGTTCCCTCTGTATTACAGGGGTTGGCAGCTTAAAGTACTTTTCCCACACAGCTGGAACTCTGGATGTGCTTTCGGTTTTGTGAATGAGATTTACTCACACAAGGTTGAGAGAGTGGAAATGAGATGGAAATAATCTTGCCATGGCTTCAACAGGTAACAAGCATGTTTTGACAGCACGAGTGTGTGACTGCATGTGAGGCAGTCATGATGTCAGCTGTCATAGCAGAAACACCAGCCTCAGCCTCCTCACCTCTAGATTCCAAGCAGAGTTGTGATCTGGAAACCATTTGTCCTTGGGAGCCCCCAGACTTACATTTCTTCTACATTTCCAACAATTTCATAAGCATCTTTATTCTCTCTATTGTGACTCTTTCTGCTTCAAACTCCTAATGTGTTTCCTATTTCCTGCATGCGATATTGCTGGATATGCTAGGACATTAACTGCATGACATTGAGGAAATGTAAAATGGTGACTATGATACGTTACAATGTTTTGTGAGCATTAGAGAGAATGTGTATAAAGTGCTGAGCTCTAATAAGTACTTGATAAATAATTTCTGTTTTCACCAACACTCAATAATTGTATGAATATAAAGGACTTGACCATTAGCTTTATTACATTGCTATATCCGGAAGAATACTACAGATAACTATGTCTTTAGTATTACAGTCAGTTTCACAAATTACTGTTAAACAATTTTATGATTCACTGGAGTATATTAAGAAGATATTTTCTTTGACGTTTGTTTAATAATTTTCTGTCGCTCTACCTACCATACGATCCTTCCGATTGTAAATCAGGTTAGAGAGATTGTAAGTGTTCCTATTTTTACAGGGATTACTATTCACTTCTCCTTTGTTCATGAGAAGGTTCTTACTGAGAGAAAAAGAAGATGAAAGCCCATTATGCTATTCATAGATTCGGAATTTTTCCTTCAGGTAATTTATGCTACATAAATTTGTCATATCAAATGGAAATGTCATTGAATTTATGCTTGGAGTGTGTGTGTGTGTGTGTGTGTCTGTATGTGTTAGATTCCCATAAACAAAAATTTCCTGAATATATTCCCCTGCACTGTATGAAAGTCTAAAGTTGAAAAATACAGGTTCTTAATCTTTAACATAACATCTTTTGAGGAATGGGAGATTCACATTCCTCTGTAATGAAGTAAGTAAGAAAGAAATCTCTGTGCATACTGCTGTGACCTTTGACAAGTGTCATAGCTAACTGGTCTTAGCAGCGGCAGTATTTATTTCTTTCACAGAGCTTTGTGTTCTGCCAGGTGGAAATAATCACTAAAAATAAATGTCTCAGGGTTTTGTTTTTGTTTTTTTAAGTGTTTGCGTTTTTTATTGTGCTCACTCTGGCTCTGAACGGTCGATTTGTTGGATATCCCACCAAGTCTGAGTAAAAGGGCAGAGGAATGTTTGGGATGAGGTGAGCTATGACTAGTTCTAGATTTTGCTTGGTTTACAAATTGATGTCAGCTTTGTAAACAAACCACCAGGGGCTTCAAGAATCTACCGGTAATTATGTTTAGAATTCTCCTTTCAGTGTGTTTTCTTCCGTTGCTCTTGCTTGCTCTGAGAACTACTGAGTCTTGAATTTCTATACACATTTGGTCAAACTGATAATCCCAACTTGTTTAAAGATCAGTAAAAATCTGGGGCTCAGCTCTTTAGTTGGAACACGTGACTGATGAGACCTAGCAGGATCTGTACATTTTGATCTGCAGACAAAGCTATGACTTTGACTCACCCCAGCATTTACAAAACCTGGGATAGAAAGTCCCTGAGATTCCAGTCATAGAAGCATTTATTTTTAGAATTTAACAAAAATTCAAATGTACTAGCATTATTTCATCATAATAACATCTTGGGTTTTTTGTGTATTTATAGTTTCCTTAGTCTCCTCATAAATATCATGGTAGTAAATAGAATCCTATATCTGGCAAAACTACCCTTCTAAAGTGAGGGAGAAATTAAGATACTCCCAGAGGGAGTTTGTTATCGCTAGACCTGACTTGCAAGAAATGCTAAAGGGAGTCCTTCAGATAGAAATGAAAGGACACTAGACAGAACTTGAAGCCTTATGAAGAAATAAAGATGTTGGTAAAGGTAAATATATGAGCAATTATAAAAGCTAACTTTATTGTAACTTTGCTCTGCAACTTCACTTTTGGTTTTCTACGTGATTTATGAAACTGGTGCATTAAAAAATAGTTATGAGTCTATGTTTTTAGACACAATGTGTAAAGATATAATTTTGTGATATTAACAACTGAAAGAGGGTGGGGCTAGAGATGTATAGGAGCATATTTTTGTAGGTTATTGAAGTTAAGCTGGTAACAATTTAAATTAGAATGCCTTAATTTTAGGATGCTAACTATAATGCCCATGGTAAGCACACACACACACACACACACACACACATGCACACACAACACAGCCATAGAATATACACAAAAGGAAATGAGAAGGTAGGTAATTAAACATTTCACTACAAAAAATCTACTAAGCACAACAAAGCACAAGACAGCATATAGGATATGAGGGACAAAAAGATACAAGGCATATATAAAACAAATAGCAAAATGAGAGAATTAAGTTCTTCCTTATCACAAATTAAATGTTAATGGATTAAACTATTCAATCAAAGGGCAAAGATTGGCAGAATGGATAAAGAAAATGAAGCAACTTTATGCTGTCTACAAGAGATTCACTACAGATCTATCCAAAGGCATAAATAGGTTGAAAGTGAAAATATGGAAAAAGACATTCTATGAAAATAGTAAGCAAAAGAGAGCAAAGGTGGCTATACTAATATCAGACAAAATATACTTTAAATCAAATAAAGCTTATAAGAGACAAAGAAAAGTATAAATTAATAAAATATTCAATAAATTAAGAAGATATTATAATTATAAACATTCACATGCCTAATAATAGACCATCAAAATATAGGAAGCAAAAATGGGCAGAATTGAAAGGAGAAATAAGCAATTCTACAATAGTAGTTGGAAACTTCAATATCCTACTCTTAATAATGGACAGACCAACCAGACAAAAAATAGGTAAGGAAATAGAGGACTTAAACAACACAATAAAACTGGTGGATCTAACAGACATATATGGAACATTCTGCCCAAGAACAAAAGAATGTACAAGTTAACTTAAGACATTCTCCAGGGCAGACCATATGTTAAAATGCAAATTAAATCCCAGTAAATTTTAAAAAAGATATCATACACAGTGTCTATCACAATGTGATAAAGTTAGAAATCAATACAGAAGGAAAACTAGAAAATTCACAAAATTTGTAAAAATTAAACAACATACTCTTAATCTATGGATCAAAGAAGAAATTACAAGGGAAATTAGAAAATATGTGGAGGTAAATGAAAACCAAAACACAATATACCGAAATTTATGGGACACAGTGAAAGCAGTGCTGAAGAGGAAATTTACAGCCATAAACGCTTAGATTCAAAAAAGAAAAATCTCAAATCAACAACCTAAATTTACAACTTAAGGAACTGGAAAAAGAAAAACAAACTAAACCGAAAACTAGCAGATGGAAGAAAATAACAAAGATTCAAGCAGACGTAAATAAGAGAATAGAAAAATGATAGAGAAAAATCCATGAAATCAAAAGTTGGTTCTTCATAGACTTTACTAAAATTGACAAACCTTTAGCTAGACTGACTAAAAAAAATGAAAGAAGGCTCAAATTACTAAAATCAGAAATGAATATGGAAACATTACTACAAATGTTATGGGGAAAAAAAGAATTATAAGAGATTAATATGAACAATTTTATATCAACAAATTAGATAACCTGAATGAAATGGAAAAATTCCTAGAAACACAAAGCCTGCCAAAACTGAATCACAAAGAAATAAAAAACTGAATATGCCTATAATTAGTAAAAATATTGAATCAGTACTCAAAAATTCGTAACGAATAAAAGCTCTGGGCCAAATGGCTTCACTGTCGAATTCAACTGTCTTAGTTTGTTTTGCATTGCTATAACAGAATACCTGAGACTTGCTAATTTATAAAGAACAAAAATTTTATTTCTTCACAGTTCTACACGCTGGGAAGTCTGAGATCAAGATGCTGGCATCTTGTGAGAGCCTTCTTTCTGTATAATAACATAGCAGAAGGCATCACATGGGTAAGAGAGAGAGAAAAAGGCCCAAACTCCCCTTTTTATAACAAACCCACTCCCATGACAATAGCATTAATTCATTCATGAAGGTGGAGCTCTCATGACTTAACACCTCTTAAAGGTCCTCCCAATACTACCACATTGGGGTTCAAGTTTCCAACACATGAATTTTGGGGAACACATTCAAACCATAGCATCTACCAAATATTTCAAGAACTAACATCTATTCTTCTCAAATTTTTCCATGATTTCAAGAGGAGGGAACACTTTTTCGTAACTTATTCTATGAGGCCAGCATTTGATATTGGTATCAAAGCCAGACAAAGGCACTACACATAAAGAAAACTTCAAACCAACACCCCAAATGAACACTGATACACAAATCCTCAACACACTATTAGCAAGCCAAATTCAAGAGGACATTAAAAAGATTATACACCATAACCAAGTGAGATTATTCCTAGTATATTCAACATACAAAAATTAATCAATGTAATAATTCACATTAACAGAATGAAGGATTAAAAATTCACATACTCAATTGATGCAGAAAAAGCATTTGATAAAATTCAACATTTTTCATAAGAAAAACATTCAACAAACTAGGACTAGAAAAAAATTACCTCAAAACAATAGAAGACATTTTTTAAAAACCCACCATGAACATCATAGTCAGGGATGAAGGACTGATTTTTCCTCTAAGATCTGGAATAAGGCAAGGATGCCTACTCTTGTCACTTCTATTCAACATGGTAATGGAAGTCCCAGCCAGAGATATTAGGTAAGAAAAATAAATAAGACATTGAAATTGGAAAAGAAGAAATAAAATTATCTCTGTACATAGATGATATGATTTTATACATAGGAAAGACCAAAGATCCCACAAAAGACCTGTTAGAACTAATAAACAAATACAGCAAATAAGCAGAAAACAAAATACGCAATAAAAAATAAGTTGCATGTCTATACACTAACAATGAACAATGCAAAAAGGAAATTGATTTAATAATCCCATTTACAATAGTATCAAAATGAATAAAATACTTAGGCATTAACCTAACAATGAAGGTAAAAGACTAGTACAATTGTCCATCCTTATCCACAGGGAATATATTCCATGTTCCAAGACCTCCAGTGGGTGGCTAAAACTTGAGACAGTACTGAACCCCATATATATAGATATATATATATATGTATATATACACATACACATGCATGCATGTGTGTGTGTATGTAGTATGTTTTTTCCTATACATACATACTTATGATAAAGTTTAATTTATAAATTATGCAAAGTAAGAGGAGGTTAACAACAATAAGTAATAATAAAATAGAACAATTACAACAACATGCCAACATCATTACTCTTGCACTTTGGGGATATTATTAAATAAAATAAGGATTACTCAAACACAAGCACTGTGATATTGTGACAGTTGACCTGATAACCAAACCTGCTACTAAGTGAATAATGGGCAGGCAGCTTATACAGCATAGAGATACTGGACAAAGGGAAGATTCACATCACAGAGAGGATGGACCAAGATGGTGCAAGATTTCATCATGCTACTCAAAACAACTTGTAATTTAAAACTTACAAATTATTTATTTCTGGAATTTTCTATCTAATATTTTTAGACGGTGGTGATCTCAGATACCTAAAACCATGGAATGCAAAACTGTGGATAAAGGGGACAAGCGTACAGTGAAAACTACAAAACACTGCTGCAAGAAATTAAAGAAGACAAAATAAATGGAATGACATACCATTGAATTGGAAGACCTAATATTGTTAACATGTCAATACTACCCAAAGCATTTTACAGATTGAATTCAGTCCCTATCAAAATATCAATGGTTCTGTGCATGTGGTGGAATGGGACAGCAAGTACAGTGCCCAGAGGCCATTCTTCTGATTTTTCAGGCCACATCAGGAGTGAGGTGGACATCCTCCAGCCCTCTAGGGACCAAATCCTTATGGCAGCTATAAATATATTCAGGGTTTAAGGAAAAACGGTCCCAATAAATGAAAAAATTAAGAATCTTAGCAAAGAAATGGGGAATATAAAAAAGAACCAGATGAAAAGTCTAGATCTAAAAAGTATAATAACTAAAGTAAAATTACCTGGATAGCTTAATAGCAGATTGGAGAAAGTAAAAGAAAGAATTGGTTTAATGATAATTGAAAATATTGAAGCTAGAGAACTGGGTGAAAAAAAGGTTAGAGAAAAATTGACATAATTTCAGTAACCTATACAACAGTATTAAACAGTCTAAAACATGTAATTGGAGCTATAGATGGAAAGGAGAAAGAGAAAATGACAAAAGATATTTGCTTTTAAAATTTCGTCTTTCTCTTTGATATACTTCAGCTTTACTAAGAGATGCATGCAGAAGAATAGATCTGTTTTTACTTATCGGGTTTCTGAATGTCATCCTGAAAACTACTGACATTATTTACTATTAAAAACTTATCAACCATTATCCTTTCTTTCACTATTATCTTTCCAACCTCTTTTATTACTAATTCTGGAATTTCTATTACTACGTGTTAGACTTTCATTTACTATCTTTCATGTCCACAAGTATTTTCATCTCTTTATCTCACTGTTATTTTACTCTACATAAACTGCTAAATCTGTATTCTAATTCACTGTCCCTCTTTAGTTGAATTTAATGTTCTGTGTAATCTCTCGATTGCATTAATTTTGATGATTCTATTTTTTCTTTCTTAGAGATTTGATTTGCCACTGTTTCATATTTAATTTTTTAAATTTCCATACTGTTCTCATTATGAGTTTTATTCCTTCTTGTATCTCTTTAATAATTTTAAACATCGACATTCAATAGTCATATTTGCACTATTTTCTAATCCCTGGTTACTCATATAATAATTTTCACATTTGTTACATTTGTTGATTCATTTTGCCTGGTAATTAATTTTCATGTGGAGTTTTAATTGTTTTTATCGTATCTCCTCTTCAGTAAGGGTGGATTCTTTTGTGTGAATCTTAGATATTGTGGGCTGTGGCTTCTGCTGAAAACAATGTCAATTTATTAATTTTTTTTCCTACTGCATGGGTGGTAAAACATTCAGAACTCACAGCCTGCGATTTGGGATTGGAGTTTTCGTTTCTCCAAGGGTACATTTTTTTTTTTTCCCTTATGGTTCTGAGTAATTGGTTTGTTGCCCAATGCTTCCCTGGATCTGTGGTTTCACTAGTTCAATTTCTATGGACATTGTAGCCAATAGTGACATCTAATTTTTTTTAAGAGGGTTCCAGTCTACCTAACCATCTGTGTGAAGCCAAAATCACATCTCCTGGTCCAACATGAATGAAAATACTCTAATCTCTCAATTTTATCTCAGTTCCCATACCTCCAAGCTACTTCAGTAACAGCTAAAAGTTCTGTTTTTATGTTTCCCCTTCATTTATAGCAATGAGAAAAATCCCTTTTTTTTCTTTCTGGTGCATTTGGCTGTATATTTTCATAATTTACTTTTCCTTAGAATTCAGTATTTTTCCTATAGAAGTACAGTGTTTTTAAGGGGAGCTTTTGTAGCAGTACATAGCAGGAGAACAATGTTAATTGAATTTCCCATATTTAAACTTTTTTACCCCCTTAGTAATTGGCATAGACATATTCCTATGTCATTGATCTTCTATTGTATCATTTTTACAATAGTTATATAATTATATTTATAGTTATATAATTATACAAATAATTATATTTGTATGTCCTAAGTTTTCCAACCAAATCCCTTTATTTGGACATTTTGGTTGTTTCCAGTGTTTGTCTCTCATAGATCTTTTATCATAAAGAATAATGCATTATATAGTTAATTTTTTCACACACACAGTACGAAAAAAAATCAAAGGATATAAATAAAGTAGTAAAAAAGCCAAATAGAGCAGAAGGTACTAGATTGTAAGTAGCAATAGTCAAGGAAAGAGTTAATAAATGTAAAAGTACCAAAATTTTCCATTCGCTATGGCAATGTTTCAACTATCAAAAGGCTTTGCTTGTTTCTTTGTTTGTTGGAAAGACGTTTATTTGCTTGTTTTTTACAGGAATGAAATAGGTTTATTTGTTTGATTTTTACAGCAATGAATGGCCCCCAAAGTTAAAGAATATGTAATAAACCAGAACCAAATTCTTTTGCTAGCATTGTATGCTAGTAGAATGAGAGCTGCTACACTTTCAGGAAAATATTAACATCACTGGAATAGACATCACTTTCTCTATTTTGTGCTGCCTTCTTTTTACTTTGAGGTGCCTAGTGAATAGTAGCATATAGAATCCTGAGAACCATTATTTTATCAGTCTTTGAAAGAGGTAGTACTTGTGATCAGGGCATCTCAGCTAAAACTACTGTAAACTTGTTGGAACTAATCCTTCAAGCGTTTCCAGGACTATAAAAGTTAGAGCTTGTTATCAAAACTAAGGCATTCTGGCACTCGTTAAAGCTTCCAGAGTTCTCTTCTACCTCAGAAGAAGTCTATTTCCATTTAAGTTCCTTAAACTGAGAACACTTAAAGATATAGGTAAAAACCGTCCAGAGGAAGCAAAATAAAGTATTAAAAAATAAAATATGTAGCAACGAGCTGTAAGAAAGAAAACCACACACAAAACCTAAGGATAACATACAATACTGAAGACAAAATTGCTGAAAGAGACAAAGGAGGGTAACAATTTGATTCCTAAAGCTAATTTTCCTGGAAGAAGTCAATGTCATTCATTGGAAACCAGTTCCATCATCTTCACAATCAAGGTTTTCTTCACAAACTGATGATAGATTGATGGTCTTAATAGCATTTTCTGGTCACTGTGGTCTACGGATAGCAAATCTTCAATATATTTCAACTTGAAGATAATGTACCTTATTTTTTAATTGGAGGTCCTATTTTTACTCTCATAGATAAAGGAAAGCTAAACTGCCTTCATCTCTCAGTTGGTTTGATTGTCTGTCAGTCCCACAAAATGTTCTTCTTTCTGACTTCCAGGTTTAATTAGGTCCCTCTAGTATTACATGAAATGCAGCACTGCTTATTTCGTAGTACAAGTATAATGACACCAAACAGAACTGAGTTTTATAATTTTGATTTGGTCAATGAAGTTCAGATAAGTTAAGTGACTTGGTTAAATGACTTGCAAAAGTGACAACCAAGACTGTCAGGCTGTTCTCCCAAGTTATTCAGGAAAGTTCCCATTGAGAAAATACATCCTGACCCATGTTTAATATACTGGAAGATATATTTTAAAAAAGAAAGAAGAAATAAAATTTCTCATCAAAGTCAAGAATTTTTTTTTTAAAAAAGCATAATGAGCAGCGAAAATAAGCACTTTAGCCTGAACAGAAAAAATAGCTGGAGAGACAACAATCTTGTCACATCTCACGTGTAAAGTGTGTATGTGTGTGTGTGTGCATGTCAGAGGGTATCTTTGTATAATCTTAAATTGTATACATTTTATTGGATATTAAATATTAAATAGAGCTCATCAATTGGAATATTTGGAGAAAGCGTGGTGGAAACTTTTAAGTGTTATTAGAGTTGTGTTGGAAATGTATTGTGTTCCTATTGCTGCTGGAACAAATTACCACAATTAGTGGGTTAAAATAACACGAATTTATTATCTTATAGTCCTGGAGAATAGAAATCAGAAATGAGTTTTACGGGGCTAAAATTACGAACTCAGCAGTGTGGCGTTTCTTCTGAAGGCTCTCGAGGAGAATTCATCTCTTAGCCTTTACCACCTTCTAGAGGTGATCTTGGTTCTTGTTCCTTTCCTCCATCTTTAAAACCAGCAACATGACGTCTTTCTCTGACGTTTGCTTTTGTTTTCTCTCTCTGATGGTTCTACCTCCCTCTTATAAAGACCCCAGTGATTACATTGGGTCCACCTGTATAATACAGAATAACCTTCTCATCTTGAGATGCTTAATATAATCGCATCTGAAAAGTCTTATTCCTATTTGAATGAGGTAACATATTCACAGGGTCTGGTGTTAGAACCTGGATATTGTTGGGGAGCCATATTTGTGTCTATTGAAGAGTAAGAGTATTATTTGAAATGTTTAATGTCTATCATCAGATAAATAAACTGCTAATTACTTTGTGAATAACAACAAATGAGAAAGTTGATAATACCTTATTATTGCAACTATATCTGGAATCTATAGTAACTTAAATGTGTCTTTCAATCATAATCCTCATAAAATGCATCAATTGTTGGTGGCATATGTTGTGTACATCTTTCAGTTCTCTTTCTTTCAGGGGTTTTTAGCTTATTTATGCATTACAGAACACCTTGAGAATCTGGTAAGATTCATGCAACCTCTCCACATGCAAAATGCATCTGTGGACACATTAATCACATTTCTATACAGATACTACCCTAAAAAGACCATTCATGGACCATAAGGTTCAGGTCAAGAATTCTATTTTATGGATTATCCATTAACTCACACATTTCAGGACATTTCTTCTCTTAAAATGAAAAAGCTACATGCAACAAATGTCAAGAATGCAGATAATTAAAATCTATGGCTCTTTTCTAGGGTCAATCCTTAACTAAAGGCTTTCTCAGAATTCTACATGTAAAATTCAACATCTATGTTTGCTTTGAAGATTACTTTATCATGACATGCCATGCACATGTGTTTACTAGCTTACTCACAATAAAACAATCTAGAATAACACAACTTTGGATAATTCAAGATCTAAGATCTGACTATCCAAATCTATAATATTACAAATAGCTTTCATTTATTATCCTCCTTCTATTCCTCCTCTTTCCTCTGATTTCTCTTCTTTTTCCTCTTTCTTATCCTTTCCTATCTCTACCTATTTCTCAGGCTTTTTGATTTAGGGCTACTCCACTGTTCATTAACTTCTACATTGAAGAATTAATCCAGGAATAAAAAGGAGTTGGAACGCAAAATTTCCAAATTGATCATTTAAGAACGCCCTGGCTGCATGTTTTAGTTGTAGAAGGAATAGATGGCATTAGGTTCGGCAATTGTTGGGAGAATACACCAAATAACAATTATGTAAGCAAGATTGAAGTTGTTTTCATTTCACATAAACATCCTAAAAGTCGATCCAAAGAGGTTATCATTTCAAGGACTTACTATCTTCTATGTTGTTAAAGCTGTGCACAGCCTTGACCTCATGGGCCAACATGACAATATCAGTAATCCAGGGAGTAGGATGGGTAAAAGAATAAAGAAAAGTGAATAAAGAGAACATGTGCTCCTTCCCTTAAGGAAGATTTAGATTTCCAAAAGTTGTCCCGTAAGACTTCTCCCTGTATCTCATTGGTCACGGCAATAACTAGACAAAAGGGAGACTAAGAAACATAGTCTTTAATTCAAGAAGCCACAGGTAAAAATTCAGAATTCTAGTGATAGAAAAATTAGATAATGGATGTTGGGGGACCATTGTTAGATTCTGGAACAATAAGCCTTTTTGGCTTCCCAAATACCCAGAACAGTACTCCTTCTTCTCACATTACAAAATAAACCCTTCCTCAAATAAGACATCCCCAATGTTCCATCTTACTACTGCATCTAGCCTAAAACCCAGGATCTTGGGGTGATGCATATCCCTCTCCATTTAATTCAGTAATATCCCTCTCCAATCTATCTCATAAATTAAAGACAGTATTCGCCCTCATTTCACCTAATATATAATGGCATAGGCACAATAGAAAGGTGCAATAAAAATTTGCACATGGAAAAGAGAAAAATAGGAAAAACACACAGTCCCTCATCCTTAATTAACATTACCAAATGTCTATGGACAGTCATCACAAAGACTTCCTTCTATCACAATCAGTAAGTTCCTGTGATGCCATCTGGTAGCTCTGGTTCATGCTCTGAGATGAAATCCCTTCTCCACCGGCCTCCATGATCTCTGAATCTGTCTCTGGAAGTTTCTTTCCATGCCATTCTTGGGAACTGCATAATTTGGGGACCCAATAGTAATGCTGGATGTTTGAGAACTAAGGGATTATTTTAGGAATAAAACAAGCTATTCCAGGCATTTCTTTAGCAAAACAACTTTCTCAAAACTATAATGATCTCTTTGGTGATCTCTTTGCTTCAACTGATCTCTCTGCTTCTGGTCAGTTCTATATGTGAGTAACTGTTATAGTTTAGATATTTGTTCCCCAAACCTCATGTTGAAATTAGGTACCCAGTGTTAGAGGTGGGACCTCATGGGAGGTCTTTGGGTCATGGGGGTGTCAATCATGAATGATTTGGGACCTTCCTCAAAGTAATAAGTAAGTTTTCACTCTATTGGCTCCCTGGAGAGATGATTGTTTTCCGAAGAGAGAGGCACTTCCTCCTCTCTTTTGCATCCTTTCTCACCATGTGGTCTCTGCTCATGCTGGCCGTCTTCTCCTTCTGTGAGTGGAAGATCCCTGAAACCCTCACCAGAAGCAGAAGCTGGCACCATGCTTCTTGTACTGCTTGCAGAGCCATGAGCCAAATAAACCTCTTTTCTTTATAAATTACCCAGGCTTAGGTATTCCTTTATAGCAACACCAACAGACCAAGACAGTAACCAAATCCAAAGATTTCATTAGACATCACTTATTATCCTGGAAAGTCTGGCCTTCTACTTATTGACCCCTGGGCTCTGCCCATTCCCTACTCTCTCACTTACACTGAGGAAATCTTGAGGCCATCTGAAACCATAGACTTGGGTAGGAAAGCAAAATCTTTAATTTTCTTTCTGCTTCTTCCACTTTTGTCAGAGAATTCTTAAAGGAAGTGACTTTTAAAAGCTTCTTGAGTCTATATCACCTAGTAATCCATTTATAGCCATCATTTAGAACTATTCCAATTTGGGTGCTATGGTTTGAATGTTTGTCCCCTTCAAAGCTCAAGTTGGAATTTAATTGTCATTGTAACAGTATGGGGAGCTGAGACCTTTAAGAGGTAATTAAATCATGAGGGCTATGCCCTTCTGGGTGGAATTAATGCCAGTAGAAAAGAGTGAGTTCAGCCCCTTTTTGTTTCTCTTTGCTCTTCTGCTTCCCACCAGGTGATGACACAGCAAGGAGGCCCTTGCCAGATGCCAGCCCCTTGACCTTGAACTTCTCAGACTCTATAATTGTGAGAAAATAAATTTCCGTTTATTATAAATAATCCAGTCTCAGATATTCTGTTATGCAACACAAAGTGGAATGAGACATTGGGGTACAGAGTAGTTGACTTTTTTAACCATATGAAGCCCCAAATTACAGACTCACCATCCACTTAAATGCAGGTTATAGGTTGAAAGTGACTATTTTAACAGTTATATATCTCCCCTATACCTGCTTCATTGAAGTTAGAAAGAAGCATCCAACACAGATGAGGTATTAATTTTTTCCTGTTGTTTCTCAAATGCTACAATCTCAGTGGATACGTAGACTGACCTTCAAGACGTCAATGCAAATAGTTTAACTACATTTTTAAAAATTGCCATAAGAACCACTAGCTTTCCAGTCTGCAGTATCTGTGCCTTTACTACTTATTACCTGACAAAACCAATGCCAAGTATTTTAGGTTCTGTTATGTGTGGCACCCCACTTTGAAGTTAAAATTTGTTTTCTTTAGAATGAAGATTATCTATAAGTGACAAATGAAATCAAAATAACATGAAACTAACGTGTTGTCTTACAAAGAACACCTGGAAAGCAGTCTAAAGCTAATATGGTTCCTCAAGGTGTCATGGACATTTTACTTTCTAATGGCACTTCCATCCGTGTCTTCAACTTCTTGTGTCTATATTCTAGGTAACAAAATATAGGATTATTCCAGAAAGAAGAGGCACAGAGAAAATACTTACGGTCCCTTAAGGACATATCTCATGACAAGTCTACTTATGTACCTTGTGCCAGATCTTGGTCACGTGATTACACAAAGCTGCAAAATGTAATCTTTCCTAGAGGTGGGAGACATTTTTTTTAAGCTAAAGATCAAGGATTATATTATGACAGCAAAAGGATAGAAATGGATATTAAGATTCAATTGGAGGCCGGGTGCGGTGGCTCACGCCTGTAATCCTAGCACTCTGGGAGGCCGAGGCGGGTGGATACTTTGAGCTCAGGAGTTCAAGACCAGCCTGAGCAAGAGGGAGACCCCGCCTCTACTAAAAATAGAAAGAAATTGGCCAAACCACTAAAAATAGAAAAAATTAGCCAGGCATGGTGGCGAGTGCTGTAGTCCCAGCTACCTGGGAGGCTGAGGCAGGAGGATCGCTTGAGTCCAGGAGTTTGAGGTTGCTGTGAGCTAGGCTGATGCCACGGCACTCTAGCCCAGGCAAGAGAGTGAGACTCTGTCTAAAAAAAAAAAAAGAAAGATTCAGTTGGATATCTCTGCCACATGTTCTAAGACTATTTAAACTTTAAGGGTCTATGGTTTTAAAATATATTCTGTTTTCCTTTTGAAACGATTGGTTGATCAAGATCTTAAAATATGGGCTAATGATTGTTCCTTGCTCGGGCCATTCATTCCTACTGCTGATTAGTTAGTATTAATTAAACCCAAACTCATGCTCAATTATTTAAAAGAAAAGAGATAAACACTGACTCAGAACAAATACAATTACTCAGAGAACTGCATAAATATTAAAGGAAACTTTTAAAAAATGTACTTTAGGACTAGATTACACAGTACATAAGAAAGTACAACTAAACCCAATCCATAATGAATGGGTTGAGTTTGGGGTGGTAGATAATGGGATGGCAGAGTAAAAATTCATCATTTCAGGTCAGCACCAGGCAAGTGTCCATATCTTTAACGTTTCCTTATGAAAAGCCATGGGATTAAGGAAATGTATGCATATTCCATCACCAACCCTCCACTTTCATCTTTGATCTCATTTGGATTTCTTGGTTTCCATTCTGGTGGTTTCTATACAGAGTCTCCCTCTCTTTATGGCCTTTTCATGCAGCAGTCATCTGGACATCTATTTTACTTCTCCCCAAGCTTTAGCCTCAACTCCTCAGACTCCAATTATGTACATGCATACGTGCAGTCAATCCCAGCCAAATATTGCTAACCTCTGTACCCAACCTAAGTTCCCATGATACAAAAACCACCCACCCATTCCTCCCCTCACATCTAGGAAAATGGAATGGCATAGAAAAAGTTTTAACAAAAGCAAAATTCTTCTAATACATAAAGTTTAAACTATAGATTATTGTAACTCTACTAGTCTAGTTGACTTTATGCAAAGATTTTTTAAATGTCTTTTTTCTTCCAGTTTGTGGTCTTGATTCTCCCTAGGCATTATTTCTCTTTTATCTGTAATACCAATCTTCATACTTTTTCAAGTATCAACTCCAAATTCCAATTATCAATTAAGTAGTACAGTGCAGGTAGAACACATTAGAAGAATTCCTAAGTTGGTAGAACAGCACTATAAATACACCCTCTAGTTATCTGGTTGGCAATCAGAGCATCCCTTTATTAGATAGTCTCTGATTTAAGCTCAGAATGACCATATGACAACATCTACTATTTTCTAGAAGTATTTGAAATTTGGTTAATATTTATTTCAAGTAACTTGTTCTCAAAATTACCTTTCTTGTGGATTCAAGTCATTTCATACTCATTCTTTTTCAAATATGCTCCACATTAACTCTGAAATCTCTCCACCAGAGCTTGGCCAAATAATTATGTTGATTGCATTCCCACTTCTTTATTTCCAAAGTGCACCAGGTAATTGTGGAGGTACAGCAGAGTCTATGCTAGGTTCAGATTCATTTATTGCACTAATAAAAGGTTTAACCATTCGGCATTGGCAGCTTAGTAGCTTTTTCTGTGCATGTGCCTAAATTTTGAAACATAAAGAAAATTTCTATCACTAGGGGCTAAAGTAGTAATCAAAACAAATTTATTGATGGAATTATGTTTTAAAGATTAAGATGCTCAGATTTGCTGCTTCCCTTTTACTTGCCACCAGGGATGCAGTCCCCAAAGCAAACATAATCAGAAAATAGAGTATTTTATAGGACCAACCAAACACGAGAAAAATCACATTCCAAACGTAACAACTTCTAGAATCCACCAGGTATGGTAAAAATGGCATATAATTTAAATAACAAGCTCATGCAAGTTAATCATAGTTATAAGTGCTGAATACCAGGAATTAGTAAAAGCAAAATTATCAACTATTTGAACTTATACATGTATGTGTTGTCCCCATGGAAGCAGATTCTGTATATGGATATGTGTTTACACTGGACACGCTGAGATTTGTACCAGCATAACATCTGGCCAAAGAAGATACAACTCTTACTGTATTTTACTGGTAGAATTCATCCAAAAGTGTAGGAGTCTAAAATAGTCAAACTCATAGAAACAGAGGGTGCAACAGTGGTAGCAAAGGACTTGAGGTGGAGGAAGTGGGGAGTTGTTCAATGGGTACAAAATTTCAGTTAGGATACATTAGTATGTTTTAGATATCTACATAACACAACACCTATAGTTAACACAATATTGTGCATGTAAAAATTTGTTATTAGGTTGATGCAAAAGTAATTGCAGTTTTAGCATTGTTGAAATTTGCCCTTTGATATTGGAATACATTCTTAAATAAATGTGGTTTTGTTATACATCATTTCAATGCACATTTCTCGCTTTACGTTTTTTACTTATTACTTGCTGTTTATTTTATATTTATTTTAGGCTATGGAAATGATGTTAGACAAAAAGCAAATTCGAGCAATTTTCTTATTCAAGTTCGAAATGGGTAGTAAAGCACGAAGACCACACTCAACATCAACAACACATTTGGCCCAGGAACTGCTAACAAACGTACAGTACAGTGGTGGTTCAAGAAGTTTTGCAAAGGAGATGAAAGCCTTGAAGATAAGGAGCACAGTGGACAGCCACTGGAAGCTGACAATGACCAATTGAGAGCAATCATCAAAGCTGATGTTCTTACAACTACATGAGAAGCTGCCGAAGACCTCAGTGTCGACCATTCTGTGGTTGTTTGGCATTTGAAGCAAATTAGAAACGTGAAAAAGCTCGATAAGTGGGGGCCTCATGAGCTGACCAAAAATAAAAAAAGAACAGTGGTTTTGAAATGTCATCTTCTCTTATTGTACACAACAACAATGAACCATTTCTCTATCAGATTGTGACATACGACGAAAGGGGATTGTATATGACAACCATTGATGACCAGCTCAGTGGCTGAATTGAGAAGAATCTCCAAAGCACTTCCCATGGCCAAACTTGCACCAAAAAAAGGTCGTGGTCACTATTTGGCAGTCTGCTGCAAGTCTGATCCACTAAAGCTTTCTGAATCCCGGCAAAACAATTACATCTGAGAAGTACACTCAGCAAACTGATGAAATGCACCGAAAACTGCAACACCTGCAGCCAGCATTGGTCAACAGTAAGAGCTCAATTCTTCTCCACAACAACGTCTGAATACGTGTTGCATAACCAGCACTTCAGAAGTTGAATGAATTGGGCTACAAAGTTTTGCCTCATCTGCCATATTCACCTGACCTCTCACCAACTGACTACCACTTCAAGCATCTCAACAACTTTGTGCAGGGAAAATGCTTCCGCAACCAGCAGGATGCAGAAAATGCTTTCCAAGAGTGCATCAAATCCCAAAGCATGGATTTTTATGCTATAGGAATAAATGAACTTATTTCTCATTGGCAAAAATGTGTTGTTTGTACTGGTTCCTGTTTTGATTAATAAAGACATATTTGAGCTTAGTTATAAAGATTTAAAATTCACGGTCTAAAACCACAATTACTTTTGCACCAACCTAATGGAAGGAGATATAATGCTAAGTCTCATGTTAAGTGTTCTTGCCACAATAAAACTAGAACAAAACAAAAAAAACCTAAAGAGACACAAGGGAACTTAGGGACGTAGTGGACACGTCTATTACCTTGATTGTGGTCATGGTATCACAAGTGTCTGCAGATGTCCAA
Source organism: Indri indri (assembly GCA_004363605.1). Taxonomy (NCBI): domain Eukaryota; kingdom Metazoa; phylum Chordata; class Mammalia; order Primates; family Indriidae; genus Indri; species Indri indri. The sequence goes on from RJWJ010001161.1 coordinate 105,234, forward strand.
AGTATACACATTAAATATGTGCAGTTTTTTGTATACCCATTATGCCTCAATAATGTTATTTTAAAAAGTGTAGGAGGCAGAAGCTGTGACTTAAGCCCTGTGATCACAAATGACAAATCTAGATACACGTTTGTACTTGTTTGCAGGCCCAACCTGCCATTTAGGAGTCTCAAATTTTAAACAATAGTTTGTCTTTTATCCAGGCTCAGTATTAAGCTCTTCTATCTCTAACCTGATTTTAAAAAAAGAGAGAGAGAAACTGCAATAAAGGAAGAATGTAATCACACAAGATACTTGAGCATATCAAAATGTCATTTCGATTAAGGAAGATTGGTACCAATGTAGAGAAATTAGATAAAAAGAAACAGACCCAAATATACTATATATGGAATTTAGCATATAAATGTCAGGGGGAAAAAATGAAGTATTCAATAAATGTTGTGACAAAGAGCTAGCTAGTACATAAACCTGGTTTCCCTTGTCGTCTATTACATCAAAATAAATTTTACATGCATCAAATATTTAAATGTTGAATGATAGAAGTACTAGAGAAAGCAAACACAATAATCTTGAGCAGCTAAAGTACCTTCAGTGTGAAAGGAAGAAACCAAAGCTATAAAGAAATAATTTTTACTGCACACACAGTTTTAAAGTGCTGTGTAGCTAAACACCACAAAGAAAGAAACCAAAAATCTAGGAAAATTCTTTCCAATATTTGTGGATGAAGCACACAGTCTCTCCCTATATAAAGGGCTCTTCAAATTAACAATAGCTCCATAATTTCACATCTAGGAATTTATCCTAAATATGCAAACTAACTTCATTGAAGCATTATTCGTGATGGTAAAAATCTGAAATATATCTAGGTACCAATTAATAGGACACTGTTTGTTAAATTATGATATAGCCAAACAGCCAAGGAAATAAAATATTGGCAAATAAATTATGTTTTGTCAGGAGGTAAATAAACAAATAAATAAATAATATTTATCTCTATGTGTAGATAGGAAAAGATGTCCAATATACTCATTAATGAAGGCAAGTTTCAGAAAAACAAGTAAAATACAATCAAATGTATGTGTAGAGGGAAAGGATATTTTATATCCTTGTAGAGAAATAGATTTTGTGAAACAATATGAAAGAAACTGCAAATAGGGATTTCCTTCTGAGGCATGACACTTAAATTGGAGACAGAAGATGGAGATTTCCTGAGCACTTCAAACCTACCTAGAACATTTGATTTTATTTAAATGAAAAAAAGGAATTGAAAAATTCCAAATAACAAGTAAACACATCGAGCCTTTCTGCTATTACCCAATGCATAATATCCAGATATTTTACTTAGATCCTCACCTTTTGCTGACGATTCTCTTTGGCCTTGGAACCGCTTGTGAGTTGCACCAATGAAGCATGTTTTTGTAGAGCCTGACCCTGACCTTTCAAAGTTCATGTCTTCATTAATAACTATAGTCCAGGCAAACTAAACCAATAGCCTGAGATGAAGGTGACCATAGAATGAGGCAATTAAGTTTTGGCAAAAACAAATGCATTCATTCACCCTGAGTGCTCAATACAAGCTACCATTTGCCAAGCACATAACCACTGCCAAGGCTTTGCCCCCTTAGCCAAACCAATAGCTGCTTTTCAGCACCCTCTTGGCTGACAGCGAGAATGAGAATGTGCTAGATCTGGAAAAGGCCTTGAAAATAATTCTGTCCTGCCCTTACATCTGGTCTATTAGGATTCTGGCATCCAGCAATAGTCTGGCCATTCAGCTGGGTGAAAACAGAGATGAAACTAGTATGTTTCCTAACTCTTAGCTGAGTGCTATTGACACCAGATATAATGATGTTAGAGATCCAATGATTTTCAAAGATGTAGACAGATAACTATTTTATCTCTTCATTTTTTTGGTCTTTATTGACATGCTGAGTGTTTTGGGTGAAATTTCAACTTTCATGTGATGACCCATAACAGCTACCCAAGCCTATGCCTTCAGAACAACCCATGGGTATCCATCCTTTCTATCAGGGATTCTTTTGAGGCATAATGATTTAAGAGCAAGGACTCTAGAATCACAGTACCTAATTTTGAATCCCAGCTCCATAACTTACTAACTGTATAATCTTGGGTGTGTTAGTTTCTTGGTATCTCAGCTTCCTCATATGTATTAATAAAATGGGAAAAAATAATAATATTATTTCATATGGTGCTTGAAAAGTGCCTGGCACTTGATAAGTACTCAATAAATACTAGCTAGTACTACCACTATTATTATTACTAGTACCTGGAATTTTTATCTGTTCCCCTATTATTAGTGTATAATCCAAATTTTCATCTGAATTATTGAAATAACTTCCCAACTTTCTCCCCTGACCACAATCTTTCCTCATTCCTTATCATTCTCTCTGCTGCTAGCATTGACTTTATATGATGTGAAGTCTGGCAGTGTTATTTTCCTTGTAAAACCTTTGAATGGTTCCCTATCACCTTGCTAAAATCTAACCTCTCTGGCATGGCATAGAAGGCCATTTGTGTTCTGAGTTAATAGATCATCATCAAATGATAGCCCTTCCCCGTTCTCACACATGATAAAATTATAAAGAAAGAACAGTAGCTTGTTGCACTTGTTCTATCTTATTACAGTACAGCCTTTAAAAAAAATGTGACTTTATGGCATTAAAGTGTGGTCCTGTGTAAAAGTTTCAAAGATATTCATATTTCAGGTTCATAAGTTGTAAAAAAGTATATATTTTTTCATTTAATTTAGTTCAGTGCATTTAGATTCCATAGCTCTGCAGATACTGTACAATAATTCTAGCATGATAACACATTTGTTCAGTTAAACAGCAGGGAGGAGGGATAAATTGTACATTTTACAATCTCTTTTGGTAGTATAGGCAGCTAATGTTGGCACTGAAACCCTGTACATGTTGGCATAGTCATTTCTAGCCCAGAACTTCCTCCTCAGTTTCAGACCTTTATATGAATGACCTACTGGATATCTGCATGTAGAGGTATCACAGGTATTTTAAACTTGGCAATAAAATACCTGTTCTACCTCCTTTATTCTCTGTCCAGTCAGTCCTCCCAGCCAAAACCTGGGATGCATTTGATAGTCCTCTTTTTCATTCACCACCCCCTCCAAGCCCAATCAGTCACAGATTCCTTCCCGATTGCTTTCGAAACTGTTCTGTCCTCTCCCTTTGTCCAACAATTATTATTCTCATCACTTCCTTGGTTTCTCCTCACTTCTTGCCTGGATGATTACAATGACCTTTCCTCAAAATCTCCCTACCTCTGGACTCACCCCACTTAAGTTCATGCTCTCCACACCTAGCACAAGAAAATATCTAAAATATAAATTCAATCCTTTTACTTTCCTGCTCAAGATCCTCAGTAGTCCTCCCAGAAAGTTTTAAGAACAAAATTCAAATTCCCCAGCATATAATGTAAGATTTTTCATAAATGTTCTCCTATCTACCCCTCTAGACTTAATCCTATTCCTTAAATATGACTTTTACTCCATTCGTATCCAAGTACTTGTATTTCCATAAATGCTGTGCTGTTTCGTGCCTCTGTGCCGTGCTACTCTAAATCTCTTTGGAGTTCTTGCATGTGTGTTTCTCTACTACCTTCTTCATTTGCACAACTTCTCCCTACACATTTTGAAAAATAGCTCCAATGTCCATTCATCTTTGGGAAGCTTTCCTTGACCTACATGAATTAAAACATCTTTGCTTTGTTAATTCTCCTATAAATAGCCATTTATAACACACTTTCCTGAAATTATCAGCTGTCTTGTCTCTCTCTCTCTCAAATGTAGGCTTCTCGAAGGCAGGGGCCATACCTTATTTATCTTCATGTACTCTGTTGCATGCACAGTGCCTTTCATTTAGTCTATAAAGAAATCTGAAAGCCAGACGGCAGTGGCAGCAGGGAGGGAGCAATTCCCAAAGGAAAGAGAAGTATGAACATCCCTCAACTTTAGGGAGAACTGGGTTTTATTTATTTTAAGAAAGCTGTGAGGTTTCCTTATGTTGACATCTGTGTGCTTACAACTGGCATTCGAGAACTACATGTTGAATGCATGCATGCATGAATGAATGGCAAGAATTGAGATCTACTGGAAAAGCTTCAACTCTCTTCTAATATAAGTATTATATTTAAGTCTTAAGTATTATAGATAAGTCTTCCTAGACTACATGGTTTGAGGTTCTGCAAGAAAAAAGACACCCCAGAAGAAGGGTGCAATTTTAAATCAATGACAATACAAACTAGGAGCTATTGTGTCAGTTAATAGCACATGGAATCAGGTGATTCTAATCATCCACATGGGTGCCTCAGTGAGCTGCTGCATTTTCAATATTCCTCATAGATGATTGTGAATTAAAATTAGACACTATCTTCCTTTGCTGCAGTAAACTAGTATTTGTTTAGCAATAAAATACTGTTTTGTTAAGGCTCTGCTTGTTCCTTGTTTTTATGCCTACCTTCTCCTGCACATAAAAATATCAAAACCTAGAAGTTTCAAGATATTTCTCATTCACCAGAGTTAAATGTGTCCTATTTTTATTTACCCAAGAGGCTTAGTAAGATAAGACTGCTTTTATAGCAATTACCTAAGCCTTGCTTTCGCACAGATAGCCTTCTACATAAAGGAGAAGAAATAGCTAATGACAGAGTATTCAATCACAGATTTTATGTGATATTGGTACTGGTTAAAATGGACTGTTTCTTTTTATGTACATAAGTCCCCTTGTACTCAGAAAAACGGATGCACTATAAACAGTTTTGATGGACTTTATTCACTTAAAGGGGGAAAAATGTAGAATTTTTGTTAAAATGCTAATACAGATACAACGTTCTGTAACACTGACAAAAAAGTGGTAAGCCCCCTTTATGTGAAGAATCTATAGCTCCCAAATAAAAGATGTTAAGGGCAGGTCTGGGTAAGTTAGTCAAAATTTGCTCTTTTCTTCCCACAAATTATCTAGTTAATTCCTTTATTCGCGACGATGTCATTATCCAAATAATGACTATGTGTCCCTGGTATCTTGAAGTGGATCACGTCAGGGGCCAGTTTTATGACTTTATTGTTCTCTGTCATTCCCACTAAAAAGTAAGTTCCATGAGAGAAGGAAAATGTTTTTATTTTTTCTGTTTGTTGCTGAATCCCTATTGCCTTGTGCAGCTTCGTGAATATACAGGTAGTAGGTTCTCATTAAATATTTGGTGAACAAATAAATGGCATCTTTCAGGATAAAAGATATGGAAGTTAGGAGGGTAAGAGTCAACCCATCCTACAGGATTAAACGGGTAATGCTCCTTTACCTATTTAACCCGGCGAAAAGGTTAAATAGAGAATAGAGTAAACAGAAGGTACATAATGCTGTTGACACTAATATCTGCACAGACATGACCTTAGATTATTTGTCTCTCTTTTTGGAAGGGATTAGGCCGTCCCAGACAGGGCCAGGTTAAAAGAGGAGAATTTCATTAGGATGTTTTAAGGAGTATTAAGGAGAATTATCTGGAAATATACATGTAATGAATAACCAGGAAGCGAAGAATATTTGATAACAATAATTTCTGATTAAAAAGTATTCACTTTTGATATGTACCATGGTCTTCAACTGAGTCAGTCTTTGTTGAGGAACTACTGTGTATGAAGAGTCCTGGGTAGTGCAGAGAGAGAATAAAGAAGTCATCCTCTACCAGTTCATTCCAGGGAGGTTTTTGTTCACCTTTGTTAGCTCACCTTTCTTCTCTTGCATTGAAAATGTTAATTATTTTTCTTTTCTTTTTTTTTTTTTTAAATTAACTTTGGCATATTCAGATGATACAGCACTTCCTGAAGACATCGCAGAATTTTATATTAATACATTGTTGACTTCTGTGATCAGGGCGTTATTTAGATAGGTAATCATATTTGGAACACTTTCAAAGCAGAGACCACGCAATACATGTGAAAAATATCATAGCAAATTGAATTTAAAACAAAAAGGTTTAAAGCAGACTTCTCTTCATTGGTGATGGATGTCAGATGTTAATGGATGGTCTTGCTGATCACTCCCTCCACAGTTATTTATGAGTATGTCCTCTGGATGTGCAGATGAAGACTCAGTGCCATGTGACTATAGAGGAGATGAATTTAATTGTTCTGTTAAAGTCAGGGCACTTTATAAAGTATGAGAAGCCATCCAACCAATATGGATTCTGAACCTTCAGAGAATCATTCACTTTTTTAATTTCATAAGGGCTTGAGTACCTAGTATCAGGCCCTGACTGGTCCCTGTGACTCAGTAGTGAAAAAAGAAAGAGGGTATTACTGTACAATGTGACAGGGTAGTTCAGAAGCACTTAGTAGGGTACTTTGGGAGCACCTAACAGGGTGGGTAGAGCCAGGAGGGAGTCCCAAGAGCAAATGATATCTGAAAAAGACTGATCATGCAAAGGGAGAGGAGACAAAGTTATATCACATTCAAGAAATTGAAAGATTGAATGGATCATGGCATCAAGAGTGGTGTGTGTGTGTGTGTGTGTGTGTGTGTGTGTGTTTGTGTGTTTGTGTATGTTTGAAAAGGAATTAGGGAAGAGGGTAAGGGTGAATAAGACTTGAAGCTGGAGGCGTAAATTGGAATCCATTGGCTGTGATTAAAAAATGAGATGTTTTTACAAGAGCAATGAGGAACACTTGATAGACTTAATGAGGGAGAACAATGTTATCAGACTGGTGAAGATCCCTGACTGTAGGGTGGAGAAAGGATTGCACCCACTGAGACAAAAGGAAGGAAAGCAAATTAGGTGACGGTTCCAGTCACTCAAGTCAGAGTCAATGGTGGGTTCATGTGGGATGGTGCTAGAGGAAATGGGGAGGGCTGGTGGATTGGGGATGTATTTAAGATACATAATAGACAGGAGAGATTGAACGACAGGATGTGGGGAAAGAGGAAGGTTTAAAAGTGATTTCTGAGTTTCTGAATTGAACGTGTGTGCTGCTGTTTACAGAGCTAATAATTATTTCCTTAAATTTGGCAATGGGAAGTACTGACCTTGTTCTAACTCTAAAATCCTAACTAGGCCTCATCAGAAAAGAATAGACATGAACAGAGCAGCTTCAGAATATGCTCTTGTCTCTTTTACAAGTCACCTTTCCTGGATAGATGGCAGTTTAGAATAGTGCTAGGGTATGGCAAAAAAAATAAACTGGAGTTTGAAGAAATCAGCCTGAGGTATGAGGTATAAGAGAAAGTAGAGTTGACTAAGGCAATTAAAAGACAAGAACAAGGCAAGTTTGGGGGAGATTTTTTTTATGGATAATTTCTCATTTAATGACGTAGTTCAAGCATGTCTCTAGGGAATCCCTTAAGAAATATTTATCAATCAGGTATTGAAGTACAGACAAAACTGACCTTACTTTGTTTGTGCTGATGCTTCAACATACTGTTAGTGTTTCAATAAATAATAAGAGGTGTTGGTTTAACAAATGACTACTTAATTTCTTCATGCAAGAATCCTATGATTTGGATGTTGGGTTTAAAACTAAGACAAAAGTTTTCTAAGCCATATAAGCAAGAGAGGTGAGAAGAAGGTGAGAAGGAGATTTGAGTTATGTTTTATTATGGTAAGAATGGCTATAGTTCTGAGATATATTGAAAATGTAGATTTAGTAGATGCCATTAGAATTATTTTCTAAGACTTTGGGATGACCATTAGGATTTGCAGCCCATAAAGTGGCTGACAAACTGTATTCTTCTATTAAATGAGCCAAGCACAACAAATATTCCTTATTCATTCATTCATTTATTTGACAAATGTCCATTAATACCCAACATGAACAAATGCTTACTCAGATCTGAGGGTTAAAAGCAAATAATACGTGGTATTTTTTCTTAAGAAGCACACGTTTTATTAAAGGGGATAGCCACTGACTCAACAATGACAGTTCTATGCCTTAAAAACTGTGATCGAGAATGGCAGAACAAAAAAGGAGACTGGTAGAAGAAAAAGGCCATGTTTTGATAATAAGAGTCAATTAGATGAAGAAAAGGGTAGTGAGAAAGATAAAAATTCAAAAGTGAGAAAACTGCAGGCTCACAAGTAGAATGTCCAAGGGAACTACAGAAAGTTCCAAATGACGAGAACAAAGGTTGTGTGGGGATGATGGTGGTAATTGAGCCTGAAGTAACAGGCAGGAACTGGGCATGTATCAAGAGCCTGGTATGCAAGCAAAGGGGTCGGATTTTATCCTGAGCCCTAGCGGGAAATTATTGAAGGATTTTAAGCAGAGAAGTGACATGATCCCAATTGGCATTATATTATGGAAGGCTGGCAATCCAGACATGAACTGGCAGCAACCAGTTTTGCAAGATGAAGAATTGTGCTTGCAAACATCCATCAAATATAATAACATGTGTAGGTCATATCTGATGAAGAGAAAATCTTAAATAAAGTGGAGTATGCAAAGTGCCAATAGGAATTATTCTGACTGTGGAGCAGATCTATGTTCAAAAAAGAAAAAAAAAATTCTTAGCAATGGGAAAACAAAATGGAAATGGAAAACAGTCTTTGGGCTGCATCCTGGGGTATAATAAGTGGCTAAAGTAAATAGTTTGAAGCTGATTTATCCAGAAACCATTATTAGGCCTGAATTCCCAGCAAATGCCCTGTGGTCTTGTTGTTAATCTCAGACACTGAGGAAAGAAATAACTAAAGGCGTATTGGGGTTTTCGTGGGTCATTCAAATTTAATTGCTGGCGTGGAACACTTCCAGACACGATTTTCTACTATGGCTGTCTTGCACCACAAACACCCAAAGCAGCGAGGCTTTAGTTTCACATAATATCGAGCTGAGAGATAATGAGACTTCTTTTAATAATCATGGAAGCACTTATATATCAAAATGAGGCTAATTGCCTTTAATATAGGCTATACGATTATCCAAAAAATGCTCTCTAATAATTCCATGCACTTATTCAAGCAAGTTACACTATTTAAAATTTTATGAAAACATTCCTGAACAAACACAGCAGGCAAAAATGGCTGGAAGTGAATTCAAACAAATAGGGAAATCTCTGAAAAAAACTGTAAATCTCATATCTTTCATTTTTCTTTTATTATTTTATTTTTCTTTATTTCATTGCTTTTCAGTTAAAAATAAATGATATTCCTACATTGCTTAGGAAACCAATGAAAAGTAACAATTACAAAGAACTGTGAAATTCCATGAAGTAGCTAACTTACCAACATAGGAAAAATTGTTATTAGGGATGCTTGCCGTGGACCAAGCAACAATCTGGCCAACTTGTGATCTCAACACATTGGTTCTGTTTTATATCATATATTTGAACTTAATGCTTGTTAATCTGCTTAGGAATTATACTTCGTTCCCTAATTCCTTCTGCCCCTGAAAGTGGGCTAACATTTGGCTCTCTTTGCCAGGGCCCTGTCTAAAAACCCTGGCTAGTGCTTCTTTTTGCAGTCTTCTTAAGAATTCATCCCATAATTACTCGATTACAAAAGTAGTGGGCTAAAGAGCCATTTTTGATGAATTGCTATCCCTTTCAGAAATTTGTTGGCCAAAAGTTTGTTATAGAAAGTACAATGGAAGTGGTAAGGAAGATATGCAGTAAACCAAGCAAAGCATGATTTATGGAGCAAGTGATGTTTTATATTATCTATGGTAATTGAGACTTCAGGTAAAAAAAGGAGGTAATTATTTTAGATTAATCTTTCCTAAAACACTGGCTCAGGCCTTTTTTTCCCTGGATTTTAAGAAAAACAGTATTATTGAAGTATAATTTCTATTTTATAAAATTCACCCATTATAAATGTAAAATTCATTGATGTTAGTAAAGAGTTACACAACTCACTATAATCCAGTTTTAGAACATTGTCATGTTTTGTTAAATTTATTATTTGACAAACTCAACATGTTTGAGAGCATTAATAGCCCAGGCCAAATCTACCACTAGGTGCAACTCATATGAAGTTATCTGGTTAACAGGTGGATTGAACCACTAGAGGTTAGTTGTAGGAGAAAATGTGGCATCTCCTTGAGGAAAATCATTCTGAAGGAAGAAGAATCTAGAAATAAGTAATTTTACCAAATAACAATATGTTGGTCAGTAGTGAGATCTGTGATTCTGCCTCCAACATGGTGTATGTTCCTAGAGATTTACTGCTTGTTCCACTCTCATATTGAATTCATGCCCAGAAGCATGTTGCCTGATATACATCATTGGTCACTAAAAAAATATTTGTTGACTAAAATATGTATTAAAGAAATAATTTCATTTATATAAAGAGATCAAAAGCAGGCCTGAGATAATAAAAAATGCAATACAATTTAACAGACTATACCACAATAAAGGAAGGGGGAATTTTCATTCATTCTGCAACAGGACACTATTGAGTGGCCATGGCATTTGACAGTGATTTGATTGGCTGCAGTACGAAATGAAAGTGCCTGCAGAAAGGTAACAGTAATAGCAGCACTGTGGACAAGTCAAATCCCGGAGAGATGGTTTGGTGAAGGATTACAAGAGGAAATGTGAACAGTGTGACAGAGCATCTTCTTTAATGTATCGACATGTCTGATGAATTTCAAAAACCCACGCCTGTCCTTGCTCACTAGGTACCTGCCATAGTGGCCCTCTTTTTGATCTGCTGCTATGACAAACTTTTCCCTCCTTAGGGCCTTTTTGCAAGCTGCTCCCTCTTCAACGAATATTCTTTTCCTCGGTCTTGAAAGGTTGACATTTTTTGTCTTTGGATTTCAGCTGACCTCATCACTGCCCAAGCCAAAGTAAAACATTTTCTCCGGGGGAATGGACACACTTGAAGCTCAGACTTGGGGGGGAGGGAGGGCAAGGGCATCATACGTAACCTAATCATCTGTACCCCCATAATATGCTGAAATAAAAAAAGAAAAGAAAAAAAATAAAGTAAAACATTTTCTATCATACACTCTTCTTCATTGGATTTATCAGTGTAAGTCCAATATTACAAAAATATCTTATAAATTTTCATAAGCATTATGTTAGAAAAAGCATAGTTTGAGGGAAATAATAACAGAGCAACTTTGTTTGGATTAAAACTTTAAAGTTATCTTATAAAAACACATTGCTAAAAACTTTCTATAACATTCCTCAGAAGTCACCCAGCTTTGCTGTTAGCAGGTTTAGTAAGAGAAGACTTACTGTCCCCCAGACCAACCCACTCTCTAGTTGAAGGATTCCAAGTTTTTATAAAAAGGTTTTTTTTTCTCTTCTGACTGCGTATTTTCAAACAGACTATCTTCAATCTTACTAATTCTTTCTTCTGCTTGGTCAATTCTGCTGTTGAGAGACTCTGATGCATTTCTCAATTTATCAATTGAATTCTTAAGCTCCAGAAATTCTGCTTGATTTTTTTTTATTATTATTTCAATCTCTTTGTTAAATTTCTCTGAAAGGCTTTTGAATTCTTTCTCTGTGTTGTCTTGAAGTTCACTGAGCTTCTTCCTCAGGATGGCTATTTTGAATGCTTTGTCTGAAATGTCATATATCTCCATCACTCTAGGATTGGTACCTTACTTAGTTCATTTTGTGAGGTCATGTTTTCCCAGATGTTCTTGTTGGTTATGTATGTTCATTAATTCTGGGCATTGAAGAGTCAGGTATTTATTTTAATCTTCACAGTCTGGGCTTATTTGAACTTATTCTATTGGAGAAGAGTTTCCAGATATTCAAAAGGAAATGATTCTTGTGGTCTAAGTCTTTGGTCTCTGCAGCTATATCAGCACTGGGGGGAAGGGCGTGGGCAACCCAGTAATGCTGTGACTCTGCAGACTCCTGTTGTTATTGCCTTGGTGGACTTGGGTAAAATATGCGAGAATTCCCTGGATTAGCAGGCAAAGTCTCTCATCTCTTCCCTCACTCTCTGTGCTGCACTGTTGGAGTTGAGGGAAGAGTGATGTGGGCACTCCCTCGTGGCCACCAGCACCAGGACACACCTGAAGCCAGCCCAGTCTCACCCAAAGACCATGGCAACTGCTGCCTGGATACCTCTGATGTTTATTCAAAGCCCAAGGGCTCTTTAGTCAGCAGGTGGTGACTCCTGCCAGGACTGGGTCCTTCCCTTCAGGGCACCATGTTTCCTTCTGGCCCAGGGTGGGTCCAGAAATGCCTTCCAGGAATTAAGGCCTGGATTCAGGGGCTTCGAGTGTCTTCTTGGTACTTTATTTTATTGTGGCTAAGCTGGGACCCTGGGACCCAAGTGGCAAAAGTAAATCCTCTGACTTCTTCCCTTTCCTTTCCGCAAGTGGAAGACGACTCTCCCTGAGCTGTACTGCCTACAGTCTGGGGCAGGGGTGACACAGGCCCTGGCTTGGCTGCCACAGCTGATGTTTCACTGGGGCAGCTGGTGTCTCACTGGGTCATTTGTACCCCAAACCCCTGGCTCTGAGCCAGCCCAGCTGTGAGAATTGCCCAAGGACTCTAGTTTTTTTTTTGGCTCAACTGCCTTCTGAATTTAGTCCAGGCCCCAGGCTGCTTTTTGTCAGCCAGTGATGGTGCTAACCAGAAATCAAGTTTTGGGGTGGAGGATTTCCCTCTGGCTGGGCTTGTCTGAATGCTCCCTCTGTGGGCATTGGCAGAATTGTGCTTTGTACTGTGTTCCCTTGTGCCAGGGTGGCCCTGAGTTTCAATGCACAGTCCCACAATAAGTTTGCTCTCCCTCCCTTGGGCACACAGATTCTATTTCCACTAGGTGTGCTGGTGTGGCACTGCAGGTGGATTGGGGAAGGGTGGTGTAGATAATGCAAGATTGTCTTTTCTGCCCTCTTCAGTGCCTCTTTCCTTGATACAATGTCAAAACCAGGCATTATGATTGCTCACCTGATTTTAGGTTCTTCTTAAGGTGCTTGCTCCTGTGGAGAGTTGTGGAATTTGGTGTTCATGTAGAGGGACCATTGCTGGAGGTTTCTATTTGGCCATCTTGCTCTATCCCTTCCATTATGCAAGTAGCCTTTCATGGGATAAGGAAAAATGGCAGGATTTAAGGCTGGAAGTATGGGTAGCACCAGCTCAATGTGGGTCTTGAAGGCCATGTGCTTCATATGCCTCTGAAGACCAAGCTCCTTCTCTTAGCCTCACTTCAGAGTTCAGCCACGGCTGGCTTCCATGCAGGCTTCAACTGCCCTTATGGAGATGTGTCTTACCTCCAGCATGCACTTCATGTATTTAACTTTTCACCCTCGAAAGTTTCCAATGCCACAGACACCAGAGGAGCTCATTCCTTAAGCATACATCAGCAGCCCAGAGTACAGGCAACCCTAACCAATAGGAGATGGGAGTTTACAGATGAATACTTCTGGTCAGTCCTCAGAGGACAACTCTGAGAAACATTCCATATGATGCTCAGAAGTTTGGGGGATGAGGGAGAATCTTGTTACCTTCGGTGTGACCTTGATGACCTATTCTTATGATGGATTTCACTATTTCCTCCCTCTGCAAATCCCTTACTCCCAAGCCAGTAGATTGCCTCACTATTTGATTACGTGCACCCAAGTATTTGTCTTGGCCTCTGCATTAGCGGAAAGAACAAACTAAGAATTGTGGATTCTATCCTGCAAGGTAGGGGAAACCTCAGTCAAGGATGGCTGCACAAAGCCTGGCAGGAGAATGAGTAACACTACAGGCAGAGGACCCCTTGGCAGATTGTTGGGGTCTTTAGATGCCAGACAAATCACCCTTTCCTCTCTGAAGCAATGAAATATAAGACAAAGGAGTAACACAGATGGGAGATAAGGCATTGCCTTTATTTCTGATAAAGGTCATATTAGAGAATGTGATTCACATTTTTAGGCAGATGGGCTTCCCCTTAATAAGCTTCAGTCAATCAGACAGATTTAATCCTGACAGTTTTAGGGCAGTAAGACTTCCCCACCACAAGCACCAAGCCTGTCCCTAGAAGGGCAGACTGGAATACCTACTTACAGGCCACGAAAAAAAGAGGAATTGACTCTAGTAAGAGAGAGAACACAGGAAAGCTTTGTTGAAAAGCAGTAATAGAGCTGAGCCTTGGTGAGTGAGCAGAGTTTTGACAGGTGTAGATAGGAGGTTACATGTGAACTAGTGCTTTCTGAATGATTAAATGCTAAACCATAGCCATTAGTATACTGATAGTTATAGAAAATTGATTATTCTAATGGAGGATACGAGTAGGATTTTGAGTGTTTATTCTTTCCCTCTCAGAAAGATAAATAGAATTCAGAGATTATTGAACTGGGCATGCCAATATAATTCACACTATTATGAAGACCACAGGGTTGGGGAAAGAGAAAGGATTTCAAAAACCTCCATCCTCCTCATCAAAGAGAGACAGGGAATCTGCCACACTCATAGCTCATCACTGCTACAGGCTATAAACAACTAGCAACTGAGAAAACCACCACACCAAGGATATCTATAACCAAGGCATCCATCCAAAACTTAGATTGCCATCAAAGCACCGGCAAGCAAAGCCAAAGGTTCTTACCTACAGACATACTCTTATGAATGAGTGCAGAAAAAAAGCCCCATTTAAACAAAAGAAAATCCAAAAATAAGAAGCAACAGCTGCTCAACATGAAAAGGAATCAGCAAAAGAACTCTGGAAGTATGAATAATCAGAGCAAAAGGACACCCTAAAGGGAACACCAACTCTCTAGCAATGGATACCATCCAAAATGAAAATATTGCAATGACAGATAAAGAATTGCAAATATGGATTGTAAGGAAGCTCAATGAAATCCAAGAGAAGATGGAAAACCTAACTAAAAGAAACCAGAAAAACAATGCAGGAAATCAATGAAAAATTTACTAAAGAAATCAACATATTTTAAAAAAATAGAACTTCTGGAAATGAAAAATTTCAAGGAAATACAAAACAGTGTAAAGTTTTAAGAATAGGCCGGGCGCGGTGGCTCATGCCTGTAATCTTAGCACTCTGGGAGGCCGAGGCGGGTGGATCGCTCAAGGTCAGGAGTTCGAAACCAGCCTGAGCAAGAGCGAGACCCCGTCTCTACTAAAAAATAGAAAGAAATGATCTGGACAACTAAAAAAATTATACATATAGAAAAAAAATTTAGCCGGGCATGGTGGCACATGCCTGTAGTCCCAGCTACTCGGGAGGCTGAGGCAGAAGGATTGCTTGAGCCCAGGAGTTTGAGGTTGCTGTGAGCTAGGGTGACACTACGGCACTCACTCTAGCCCAGGCAACAAAGTGAGACTCTGTCTCAAAAAAAAAAAAAAAAAAAAGAATAGACTAGACCATGCAGAAGAAAGGATCTCAGAGCTTGAAGACAACTCTTTAAATTAATTCAGTCAGTAAAAAAACACAGAACAGAGAATTAAGAGGAATTCTGAACAAAGCCTACAAGAAATATGGTATTATGTAAAGGGGTCAAATATAAGAATCACAGGCATCCCTAAGGGTGAAGAAAATGAACAAGGACTAGAAAACCTAATTGAGGGAATAATTATGGAGAACTTTCCCGGTCTTGCTGGAGATTTAGACATCTCCAGCAAGAACAGGGTACAAGAAGTTCAATTAATACCCACCTGGGAGATTGATTGCAAAGAGGCAATCACCATGACACACAGTTATCAGACAGGCCAAAGTCAATATGAAGGAGGAACTCCTGCAAGCCATGAGGTGAAAACATCAAGTAACTTACAGCGAAAAACCCATTAGGCTAACTGCAGACCTCTCAACTGAGACCTTATGAACCAGAGGGATTGGGGCCCCACCTTCGGTCTTCATAAACAGAACAACCACCAGCCTAGAACTTTGTATCCTGCAAAACTAAGTTTCATATATGAAGGAAAAATAAAAACTTTTCCAGAGAAGCAAACACTGAGGGAATTTGTCAAGACCAGACCTGTTCATCATGAAATATCAGACCCACATTATACACAGATCAGCATGATAGACTCCCACCAGTGTAAAAACCACCTGAAAGCTAAAGCTCAGAGCTCGTATTACACAATAGCATAAGAGGTAAAACAAAGCAACAAGGTACTACCCAACATGATAAACAGAACAACATCCCACATATCAATTCTCTCAATTAATGTGAACAAACCGAATGTTCTACTCAAGAGACATAGGCTGGCTGAATGGATGAAAAAATATGAACCAAATATCTGACATCTCCAGGAAACACATCTCATCCACAAAGATACATACAGACCCAAGGTGAAGGAAGGGAAAAAAATATTCCATGTAAATAGAAACCAGAAGAAAGCAGATGTAGCTATTTTTATATCAGATAAAATTGACTTTAAATCAACAACAGTAAAGAAAGAAAGGACCATTATATAATGGTAAAGGGAACAATTCAATGAGAAGACATAAGAATTCTAAATATTTATGTATCTAACACAGAAGTTCCCAGATTCATAAAGCAAACCATACTAGATTTAAGCAAAGAGATAAATAGCAATGTCATAATTGCCAAGGAATTCAACACCCAACTGAGAGAACTAGACAGTTCACCCAAGCAGAAAATAAATAAACACAGATTTAAACAGGACTCTAGAAAAATTGGGTCTAACACACATCTACAGAATATTTTACCCAAAAACTACTGAATATACATTTTTTCTCATCAGCTCATAGAACATTCTCCAAGATAGATTATATCTTAGACCACAAATAATGTCTCAACAAAGTCACAAAAATAAAAATCATACCACGTATCTTCTCAGACCACAGTGGAATAAAACTAGAAATCAACTCGAAGAGAAACACTCAATTCTACACATGGTCATGGAAATTAAACAACCTGCTGCTGAATGATTTTTGGATCAATAATCAAATCAAGATGGAAATCAAAAGATTCCCTGAACTGAACAAAAAAGGAGACAAAAGCTATCAAAATCTATGGGATTCAGCAAAAGCATTCCTAAGGGGAAAATTTATGGCCTTAAATATCTACATCAAGATGATAGAAAGATCATATATTAACAATCTTTTGACATGTCTCAGTCTCAAGGAACTAGAAAAGTCTCAGGTTACAAAATCGACATACACAAACACTAGCCTTCCTATACACCAATAACAGTCAAGCTGAGAGGCAAATCAAAGACTCAATACCATTCGCGATAGCTATTGTACAAAAAAAATAAAATACCCAGGAATATACTTAACCAAGGAGGTGAAAGATCTCTACAAAGAGAACTACAAAACACTGAGGAAGGAAATCACAGATGACACAAACAAATGGAAAAGTTTATCATGTTCATGGATCAGTAGAATCAACATTGTTTAAATGTCCATACTACCCAAAGTGATTTACAGATTCAATGCAATCATCATCAAAATACCCAAGGTCATATTTCACAGATCTATAAAAAATAATTCTATGCTTTGTTTGGAACCAGAAAAGAGCCCAAAATAGCTAAAGCAACCTTAAGCAAAAAGAATAAATCTGGAGGTATCACGTTACCAGACTTCAAACTATACTACAAGGCTATAGTTACCAAAAAAAGCATGATATTGGCACAAAAATAGACATAGACCAATGGAATAGAACAGAGAACCCAGATATAAAACCATCCGCATACAGCTAACTCATCTCTGACAAAGCAGACAACAATATACAGTGGGGAAAAGAAGCCCTATTCAATAAGTGGTCCTGGGAAAACTGGATAGCCACAGCAGAAGAATGAAACAGGATCCATATCTTTCACCACTCACAAAAATTGACTAAAGATGCTTAAAAGACTTAAATATAAGGCATGAAACCATAAGAATTCTAGAAGGAAGTGTTCAAAAAACTCTTCTAGATATTGGCCTACACAAAGAATTTATGAAGAAGACCCCAATGGCAATTACAGTAACAACAAAAATAAATAAATGGGACTTGATTAAATTAAAAGGCTTCTGCACAGCTAAGGAAATAATCAACAGAGCAAATAGACAACCTACAGAATGAGAGAAAATATTTGCAAGCTATACATCCGATAAAGGGCTACTAACCAGAATCTACAAAGAACTCAAGAAATAAACAACTCCATTAAGAAGTGGGCAAAAGACAAAAAAAAAAAAAAAAGTTAAACAGAATTCAGTCTTATCAATGGAGTGGGTGAAATTTTGAGCTAAAATGTCAATGTATAGTAACTACCATCCTCCACATTTCTTCCCCACAGTCAAATTCATATTCATTAAATCCTTCTCCCTTGTTGCTAAGTAGAGGATACAAGAATACATTAAAAATCATAAATATTAGCACAGCAGGATTTTCAAGTCAACTTATCCTATTAGGAATGCAGTTGCAAAGTTATAACCTTCTGAAATCTTGTCCACATTCTGTACAGGCCAATAACACTTCCTCCAGGATCGATAATCGGCATCAGGAAAGGCAGCCACTGCTTGTAAAGCATTGTCATTTCTTCTCTGCCCCATTTCTTGTTTACTGTTCCCACATGTAGTGTTGTCTACATATAAATGATGGCACATGCATGAGTGAAGGCATGTGTTCATTGCCACACATGTAACACCCTCATAAACCACTCAGAAATACACACAGGCACAGCTAAAATGCAAAAGTAAGGATTCGATATATCTTTCCAGTACCTAAAATAATAAGTTTTTGGCACTTTCATTTTTAAGGGAAAATGTGGGTGAATATATGCTTAAAAGAGTCTTTCCTCTTATTTTGCTTGATCAAGGGAAATTTCAGAGCTGACGTAGTGTGAGATCTTGGCATCATTTGCATACTTTTTTCTCAGTCTATCCTGAGTTGGAGCTAACCGGTTCTCAGATAGTGCCAAAGCTTCATTAATCTCTTCTCTCCTGCAGCTTGCCTGCCTTTTGACCATTTTACTGCTAATTAGCCCTGAGAGCAGGTGGGGAGAGAGAAGCTGTTGATCTCTATTCATTTCACTTCACAGTCTGGTTTGGAAGGAAGGATAAATATGGAAAAAGGGAGGTTTGGTGCTGCTTTAATATGTCACAGATTTTCTCTCTCAGTCTGGATACACTGAAATTCAGGATTAAAATCTTAAAATACCAAGTTACTAATGTAACATTCTTATTGATCAATATTTTGATTCAATTCACTTTCACAATTCAATTGATGACCTTTCTAGAGCCAGGCCCTGTGTTGTGTGTTAGAGAGAGACGAGTGAATAACACTTGCCTGCTTCCTGCTCTCCTGGAGTTCATGGAGGAAATTGAAACAGACAACAAACAAGTAACTGCAGATGTGCTGAATGGCAGGAAGCTAAGACCAGGATGTTATGGGAATGCAGAGCAAGGAGATTCAATTTTCTGACTTTAGGGAAGGCCTATATGAGGGAACGGGCAAAAGGGGAGGCTTGAAGAATAAGCAGCAGTTAGCCAAGGACAGAGGATTGGATGAGCATTCAGGGCAGCTATCATGCAATCAAGTAAGTTAAATTAACTAATAAGAAACACCTGTTTTGAGGCAACTTGGTATTCTCTAGGGCAAGACCTTAAGAAGTTTTGAGCAAACACCTGCTGAACATCCAGAAGATCACTAAAAAATGTTTGTCCAAGGGCCCTCTTTTTGAAGGACACAGGCATGGGGGTACAAAAGATAGGCTCAAAGACCTTCACAGAGCAATGGGACTTCGACGTTTACTCCCAATTTTCCCATATCCTCGGGGTTCTCAGGTGAAGAGAAGAATGGTGAGAATACGTGGCTGACTTGGAGGAATGGCTAAGCCAATAAAAAGCTGAGTTTTCACTTGCTACATAATCTTTCAGAAGGTACTTTGATAGCTTTGTACCTCAAGTTCATTTAATAACCTCCTCCCATCTGGCTATTACAGGGGCAACCTTCAGGGTGTGCTCCAATTAAAGTAACTTCTGTCCTCGAGAGAATTGCAGAAGGGTAGTGCTTTAAGAAACTTTGGAAAATCACCATATTTTATGGATGATAAAAATCAGGTTTGGATATTTATGTAATATTTTCCCCAAATGAGACTGTCAAGATGGAAACTTAGGTCTTTTGACTACCAATATTTGGCATGTTGATGAGTCACACTCCTGGTGAAGCTTCCGGCAATTTTATAACTAGCCTGTAGAAGACACCAAGCACGTATATAACTTTGGATTTAGGTCAAATCATTGATTTAAAACTACTAAATATTTTCAGAAAATAAATGAAATATAAAAGGTACCTATAATTCTTCATCTTATAAAGCTGACATTTGATGGCCTAACTCAGGGCTTGCAAACTGATATCACAGGTTTTTGTTTGTTTGTTTTTGGTCAGGTCCATATATAATGTTGAGGGACTTAAAAGTTGATTCTTGATGAACACAAAATGATTTCTCATGATTGTCACATTCACATTGTTTTCTCAGGACTCACCTGCTTTCTTTGACATCTTCTGCAGAATTATTATCTAAAGTGCATGCCAAATTTGCCAATATCAAAATTATAGAATATGCCTTTTGATATTGTTGAAAATGATAATGAAATAATTTTGTTAATTTTAAGTAGATTTTCATTTAAATATTTTTTAAAGATTTAAAAGGTGCTTTATTTAGTGTTTCTTGTCAGTACTATCCTGTGGAAATTGTATTAATAAGAGTTAACAAACTGGTTGTTCTCTGTCAAAATTACTGCATCCATCACTTATGTTGTAAGGTGAGGAAGATTTCTGAAAGGGTAGCTATTTTTAAGCCACCCCTAAGCATATTCCTTCTTTCTTCCTCCTAATTTGTGAGGTCAATGATATCCACCCCTTTGACTGATAGCAAGTCCTATCTGTATGAAATCAGCTTATCTAAATACATTAGGAATGCCCAGCAGGCCTGTTTCATGGAAATTAAATCAGTGAATAACTTTGTGATGAGAAAATCATGAGGTTATGGCCACTGTTGCTTAAAAACTTTAAAAATGAGCAAATCTTTAGATTAGTTTGCTTTTGCTCTTTCCATGATAAGAGCTCAGGGGTCATCTTTCTCTTACATTTTGATATTCAGAGCAACTCCAAGGCTCAGGAAATAAGAGCAAGGTTAATGCTGGGGTTGGGAGATGGACTGATTGCGTATGAGCTAAGCAACAACCCTGCCTGATGAGGCTTGAAGACATTGCTTCAAAAACTGTTCAGTAGTTTGTGGTATGAGTTAGCACTATTATGTCTTTGAGATCATCTTAGTGCATTATGTTTAGAGAGTTATGTGTATTATGTTAGTATATTTTGTTTAAATACAAATAAATGATTCCACCCAGTAAAATGATTTCCAGAGCGGGGGGAGTCATATCAATTTAAAGAAAAATAATTTTGTTTGGGCATTTACCCTACTCTGTATTGGACACGTACTTCTATTTGGTGCCTTCTTGCTCCATGTTGTAAAACTCGAATTCTGGGATGTGAACATTGCTAGGATAATCATCCATTAAAAGGGTTCTAAACATAATTTAGGCAATAACTCATGGAGGAAGAACTTACCTTGTTGGTTCTCTATTTCCCTTTCCCATCTCCAAAGGAAGTCCTTTCAAGCATTTATATGCTCATGATGTACCAAGTCTTCCCGTGTTAAAACCATATCTTAGGAAAAGATCTGATGAAGAAGGGTTTTTTAGAAAAAAATTCTTGGTGCAAAGAATTATGTCAATATGTTTCTAAACTGTGCTTGTTTAGTCTTAGAAGATGCATGTCTTTTATCTCAGCACATCGCTATATTTTGTGATGTGAAAGGCTTTGCCTATTGTTAGATGATGTTCAGATATCAGTAGAGCAAACGAAAGAACGTTTGGTGGGAGAGTGGAGGGAGGGCCACATACGCAATGAGGAGAAGGGAAGTCTTCTAGAATTGTATTTATTCTAAGGAAAAAAGAACAACTTTGAATCTCTTTGACTTCATGCTTTGATGCCCTCTGGGTCCTCTGGTGATACACAGATTTCTGTGAGTGGTAAGACGTTTATGAAGAAGGTGATGGAAAAGGCAAGAAAATTTCTCAGAAATTCTATAATGCAATGTAAAAATATGTACACAGTTAATGTAAACAAAATTCTCGTGACACTCATGCCTTATTCTTCTGGACCTCACTTTCCATAATACATCTGTAATGGAATTGTATGTGGAATACTATTTCAAATTAATTTTGGTATAAATATATGAGGAAAAATAAGTACAAAAAAATTGAAGGTGGAACCTGTTGTCAGTAGAGATTATTTCAGAAATAATCTCTGTAATGCAGGACTTCCCTATCTTTCTTGGTCAAGAAAGATAAAAAACGGAAATATTTGTAGGATATCCTGAAGTTAGCCAATGAAGATGCTCGAAACTGGGAGCCCAATTACCCCAGGCACTATGCACCATCCCGAGGTGTATACCTGTAGCCCATCTGCAAGGTGTACCTCTGTAAACCATCTGTAACACACTGATGGGAAAGCTCTGCACAAGCGTGACTTCTTACAAGTAGATTTCCATCCCTTTCCATCTTAATTAGGTAATACCATATGCACTCAAAGGAAACTCATTTGATCCTTAGCTCAGCTGTTTTATTAGTAAATGTATCTGATTTGTTCCAAAGACAAAAATTATTCTTTACTGTAAATGAGTTGCTATCTTGCCATTTGGGTCAATTCCAAATGCAATTAAAATTCATACAAGCCAAGAAAGGAAAAGGCATGCTTTTCAGTAAAATCTTTGGCAGCTTCAAGTCCCCTAAGAAATAATCACATCAACCTTGTCCTTGCGAGAGATACCTCTTTATGTCCTAAGTTGATGATAGGTCACAGCAATAAAAAAGTGCATGAGTCCACCTAATTACCTTCACTAACTATGAAGAACAAAATAGCCTACAGTCCAACCCTAATCCCAAGTTCCCTCCCCTCCCATACACACCACCACCATTCAGAGTCATGTCCCTCTTAACTCCGGGTATTGCATGTTGGATGAGAGAATTTTAAAAGTAGCAATTGAGTCATCTGATAGTCTTTAATTGCAGCAATTACACACTCTGGTTGCACATTAAAATAAACTGGGAAGCTTTTAAAATTTACCTATATCCAGGTGCCATTAAATCCTATTCTCTAAAGATGGAGAGACACGATGCCCCAGATAAAGTAAAACATTTTATAAATAATATGAGGTAATGAGTACGTTAAAATGCAATGCAAAGATAAGCTCATAAAAGGTACTGATTATTGTTGGCTGAAGTTTTAAAAGAACGTGGTTAAGAGGAGTTGGGGCTTGCGGTGGAATACACAAAGGCGGAGACCAGATGAGAGGGCCTGCTGAGGACCAAGACCATGAACACTGTATGGCCAGACTGCAAATTAACTCAGAGTGGTTATGTAAAAGGAATGAGGCAGGCCTGCAAAATTTTAATATTCATTTGAAAAGCAATGGGAATTGATATTATTAACTGGGCAAGACCAGATGATGGAGATACTTGACTAGAAGGCTGAGTGTTCATCCTCAAGTTAAAATGGTAAGTAATTAGAGGCTTTCATCCCAGAGGAAGGAATGGAATTAGAAAGATAAGCCAGCACCCAAAGTCTGCAGGATTCTTGAGAGCACTCATTAGAAGTCTGCTTTCTGTGGTAGATTTGACAAATCAGATCTATCACTCTCTCTCAATAAATACCTTTCTTCTTGCTCATTACCTAAAGTCTGAATCCCCTGATACTTAGTTTGTATATGCAATTATAGGCATGTATTGGAGTTTGTGGAATATGCCTCTGGGATTTTTTGTTACACAGTACCTAACAGCGACTCACACAATTCAAGTGGTTATAACAGATATTTTCATGATGGTAACGAGCTCTTTTCTAGTTATGCAGTCTTGAATAAATCACTTAATCCCTTAGGTCTTGGTTTCTACATTTATGCAATGAAGAGACAAGACTAAGTTTTCTAAACATACATATAAAATTAAGATCACATAAGTTTCTGATTATTATTCTCAGCCACGCAAAGGACAAGATTTGTAACTGAGATTGCTTCATCACTGGCCATTTATCCCCACTAGATTTGGGCACACTATTCTTTAGAAAAAAATTATGTATCTTTTACTTTCTTTGGTAAGTTCAAAGAAAAATAACTGATGTTTGACAAGCAGAAAAGAATATTCATCTTATTTATTTTTGTTTTTTGGGCTGATGAATAGAGACAAATTTAAAAAAGCTGTAGGTTAATAAACTATACTGACATAAATATGTAAGTTCAGCATAGGAAAGATCAGACTCCTTGTCATTCATATATGAAATGTACAAAGTGAATAGTTATCCTATCCTTTTAAAGATTTTAATACATACTTAAAAATGGACAATTTAGTATTACATAGTTTTGTAACATTGATACTGTTAGACATGTGGATGTATATATTTTTCTTTCCAGTAAAATGGTTTCATGCTTATAAAAGTCACCTTAGGTCAACTTGGGACAAAGAGAACAACAGACAGTAGAAATAAACCAGGTAGTAAATAGAGTATTGGTAAAGAAAAAATATTATAAAGCAGTTACATTGTTGACATACACGCACACAAATAAATACACTTTTCTATTATTTGAAGGCAATTCACAATCATTTCCAGGAATTCTGTGAGAATTTAAGGCCATTTGTTCTAAAGAAATGCTTTAATTTAGACACGACTTCACAAAACTGTATTCTTGTAAAAACTGTACATGCAAAAACTCTTTACAATTAATTGTGAACAGGCAGGTCAGTATACAGGAGTAGGTTATTTCACAAATGTGCTGTGCACTAAGTCACATGATTGTATGTATTTAACTGGGAATTTCACAAAAGACTTCCAGCCTGTGCACCCTGCATGGCAACATGGAACAGTGATAACATGGAATCCCAATCAAGAGAGCCAGTATCCCTTTGAATTAAAATGTCTAGACAAGATAGAATGGAGTAAAAAGTTTAAAACATCTGCTACATGGTTCACAGTTAAATATT
The DNA here is from genome assembly GCA_004363605.1 of Indri indri. Classification (NCBI taxonomy): domain Eukaryota; kingdom Metazoa; phylum Chordata; class Mammalia; order Primates; family Indriidae; genus Indri; species Indri indri. The sequence goes on from RJWJ010001161.1 coordinate 130,158, forward strand.
CTTGGTTTCAGTCTTTCTAAATAACACTATAATATAAGGATGCTACTTTTTACACAAAGTATTTTCTGTGCATTTAGAGTTCACAATGTTTGACATTTTAAAGTTTCCACTTAGCTTTACAAAACACAAACTGGCTGCAGTCTAAATTTAGAACCCGAACTCTATGAAAAATGCATGTTCTTACAGGATACACATCTGCCAAGCTAAAACTCCCAGATTCGGCAAACATTGCAAAGAAACTGATTACTAAGCAGATGTGGCTTCTTAAGACAATCCAGTTACTGAGAAATATGAAAGCATTTTTCCCTTCCCTTATTTGCAGTTGTTATTTGTCCAGGCAGTCATTCAAAGAGATATTGCTCTTGTGATTATAGCTATTGCAATTTAGAAGACAAAGGATTCAATATGCAAAACTCTTATTCTTAAGAACAGTTATAAAAGTATTGAAATTTAAAAAGTAGTAACATGTAAACATTGATACAGAGAGACTGCTCTCCTATACACATAGTAGTCAAGGACAATATTTGAGTTAAAAACATAGCTTGTGCTTTTTCCCAACAATACATTGGAAATTAGCTGTTTCTGTCAAAAGAAAAATTTAAAGATTCAGAGAAGACATCCATACTTTTCTTCAAGCATTTGAACAATTTTTCTGTTGCTCATGCAACAACCATATTTACAGTTTTGGTTTAGGAAGAGAGTTAATTTTGGATCCAAGAAAGCACATTAACCAGTACTGCTGAAACTAAACTGAGAAAAGTGTCTTATTCCCTGGGTCATTACAGAGCACCAGGCACAAGGCATTAACTCAGCAGTTCTAACTGATGTGTAGCTAACCTTAGCATTTGGGAGCACAGTCATATTTGAGTCTGTAACACATGTGTAGGTGGAGTGTATGGGGGAGGCGCAGGTGATGGCTTGATTCCTCGGGCCCTCATGTAGGACAGAAACTGCTCAGGGATCTCAGCCAGGACATCTTTAGCCAATCTAGCCATGCTCAGTATGTGGTTTCCGCTTCTGTCAATATAATCCCTGAATGGCACAAACTAAAACAGAGGTTAAAAAAAGTTATTTTATAGACTTTAGCAACCTGTGTAATAAACACAAACATCAGTACATGTAAACATTTAGTTGTAGAAGAATCAGGGAAGCCCACAGTAATGGTGAGATGGATAATAATTATTACACATTTTAACGAATATTTGATACACTACAAATAGCTGTAACAGTGACCAAACTTTCGTAATTTCTATACTTCCCTAACACCTAATAGGATGGAGAGGTTAACTTCTTGGGGGCTTGATTTCTTGTCAAATGGAGTTAATACATGTCTAATTCAGCTTCTGATACAAAAATATTACCCAATGCTGGGTAAGAAACAAATAGTACCCAATTCAGGGTAAAAAATACAGTGTGTATTATTAAAGAGTCCTAAATACATTATTTTTAATTATTGCTAGGACATCAAATCACATGGATTATGCATATAAAATTCATGCAACTCATATTAAGAGGAACCTGAAAATATTCAGTACATTGAGTTTTGCCCCAGATGTTGATTTTTTAAATCTATTATTTAGAAAAGCCAAAAAAAAAAAAAAAAAAAATCTCGGCATAAGATTTTGGTATATTTCTTATTGAAACATCATCATTCTTATTTTTATGTCATATAAAAATGATTGCTCTATCTTTATACAAGAAATTACGTGAGAGCCCATGGCAGTAATACTCTCCAGGGATTAGGGGGATGGGGGGTAAACCCGCAACTAAAGGACACAGGGAGCATTGTAGGGGGGAATGGCATGCCTCTAACCCTTGCTTGGGTGAGGCAAAGACATAAAGTGTAACCGTAATGTTTGTACCCTCATGATACCCCGAAATAAAAAAAGAGAGAGGAAAAAAAAAAGAAATTATGTGAGAGCCCTTATCAGCTCAACACCAAATGCTCTTGCAATAGATTGCCCGATTCCATCTCATTTATAATGGTTATTTAAGTTAATAAACACTGTGCTATTTGAAGGCATTAGTTCAATTTCCCCTTAGGGACATGATGATTCTTGAAGCAACTTGGAAGTGATTGGAACTGTAAATGTTGTGATAATTTGGGAGCACAGTAATTTAAGGTTTTCCAAGAAAAGGCACAGTGAAGACATTAGGATGTCGAACAATTTCTGAGTATAATATTTAAAAGTTTAAATTAAATCATTTTTTCCTCCCAGAGAAAGAAAAATCCCATCTCATAAAACAGCCATTTTAAATTTATTTTGAAAAACTTGCTTTTGATTTAAAGTTATTCATGATGTGCTTTGAGAAAACAATTGTTATTAGAAAACAGCCTTTTAAGTGGTCAGGTTGCTACAGGTAAACCAAGTTAAAAATTTTAAGAAATCAAAGAGAAGGTAAAATACCTTTTATGCAGTGAATGGATTCTCTTTTAAAGGAAGAGTAGAAAATTATTCCTTTCTTTTTAACATAAGGCACACTATAGCAGAATAATATCTGTATGACTAAACTTTTCCCTGTCTTGCTACCGGGAGAAAAACTCAGAGAAGCTTTTAGAAATATGTGTTAAAATGGTGACCCATCTTTCTCATACCCTGGAAGATAGCTAAGGGCAAAAAAACACAAACAAACAAACAAAAAGAACCCAAACCAAAAACAACACTAACAGCAAATATAATCTTCAGCTGAGAAGAGAACAGGAGGATGTGAACTTTTTTGTGAAGTCATACAACCTAGCTATGGATAAGACTTGACATTTTTAACAAAAAAATCAAAGGGGTGCAAAAAAAACAAGTTGAGGTTTATTTTCTCTCTTTAGAAAAGTGAGAAAATAAAAACCAACATAGTTAAAGAACTAATGAGAAAAAGGTATCTAATTGTAGCATAGTTTACTTCATTCTTATTTTAAAAGGCTTAACACTTTAAAAGTTAACATTTAGTGATGTTGGTAAAGTTAGTAAACATGTAGCTCTCTTTAAACTATATTTTTAGAGAGTTCATTTTTTTCAAAATGTGAGTAGCTGACACGCACATTTCAGGGAAATGGCAACACCAATGGCAAACAGTTGTTACTTCTCCATGGAAAGGGGAGATCTCATCTGCTTTTGTTTTACCTTTACCCCAACTTTGGCCTTATATTTTATTTGATTCTTTACCTTTCTTGTACATTGTGGGCATTAAAATCATTAAATGTTTTACCCCCTATTCTCAAAAACTCAGGCATGAGACTTCCCAGTTTCAAAGCCTGGTTCTGCTACCTGTGGTAAGTTATTTTCCACTCTTTGCCTCAGTTTCCTCTTCCATAAAATAAAGATGAAGACCAGATAGCTTCACTGTTGAATTTTACCAAACTTTTAGTAAAGAACTAATACCAATTCTTCTAAAAATATTTTTAAAAATTGAAGGAGAAGGAATTCTTCCAAATTCATTCTATGAGGGTAGCACTATCCTGATACCAAAAGCAAACAAGGACACAACAACAACAAACTGCAGGTTGATATTGTGAAGAATATAGATGAAAACAAAACACTAGCAAACCAAATACAATAGCACATCAAAAAGATTATACACCATGATCCAATGAGATTTATCTCAGGGATGCAAGGATGATTCAACATATGCAAGTTGATAAGTTTGATACATCATATCAACAGAATGAAGGACAAATAACACATTATCATGCCAATAGAAGCAGAAAAAGCATTTGATAAAATTCAACATCCCTTCATGATGAAAACTATCAGAAAATTGATACAGAAGGAATATATCACAATAGAGGCCATATGTGACAAATCCATAAGAAATATCATACTGAATGGGAAAAAAAATTGAAAAATTTTCCTCTAAGAACTGGAACAAGACAAGAGTGCCCATTTTCACCACTCATATTCAACATAATACTTGAAGTCCTAGCCAGAGCAATTAGGCAAAAGAAAGAAAGAAAGAAGGAGTATCCAAACTGGAAAGGAAGAAGTCAAATTGTCCTTGTTTACACACAACATGACCTTAAATTTAGAAAAACTTAAAAGACTCCATTAGAAAACTCTTAAAATTGATAAACAAATTCAATAAAGTTGTAGGATACAAAATCAAGAAACAAATATCAGTAGTGTTTCTTCACAGAGATAACGAATTAGCTGTAAAAGAAATCAGGAAAGCAATCCCATTCATAATAGCTATAAAAAATTACCTAGAAATAAATTCAACCAAAAAGATGAAAGACCTCTACAATGAAAACTATAAAACACTGATGAAAGAAATTGAAGAGGACTCAAAAAATTGAAAAGACATTCCATATTCATGGATTAGAAGAATTAATATTGTTAAAATTACCATGCTAACCAAAGCAATCTACAGAGTCAATGCAATCCCTATCAAAATACCAATTACATTCTTCACAGAAGTAGAAAAACCAATCCTGAAATTCATATGGAACTACAAAAGACACTGAATGGCCAAAGCAAGCCTGAGGAAAAAGAAAAAAGCTGGGAGCATCACACTACCTGACTTCATATACAGCTATAGTAACCAAAACAGCATGATACTAGCATAAAAACAGACACATGGACTAATGGACAGAATAGAGTACCCAGAAATAAATCCACATATTTATAGACAATTGATTTTTGACAAAGGCACCAAGAACATACATTCAGGAACAATATCCTCTTCAATAAATGGTGCTGGGACAACTGGATACCCAGAAATAAATCCACATTTTTATAGACAACTGATTTTTGACAAAGGCACCAAGAACATACATTCAGGAAGAATATCCTCTTCAATAAATGGTGCTGGGACAACTGGATATTCATACGTAGAAGAATGAAACTAGACCCCTATCTCACCATATAAAAAATCAAGTCAAAATGGATTAAAGATTTAAATGTAAGACCCTAGAATGTAAGACACCATGAAACAAACATAGGAGAAATGCATCAGGACATTGGTATGGGCAAAGATTTTATGGATAAGACCTCAAAACACAGACAATAAAAGCAAAACTAAACAAATGGCATTACATCAAGCTAAATAGCTTCTGCATGTCAAAGGAAATAATCAACAGAGTGAAGAGACAAGTTGTTGAATGGGTAAAAATATTTACAAACTATTCATTTACCCAGCAAGGGATTAATATACAGAATATATAAGGAATTCAAACAATAGCAAAAACCCAAATAATCCAATTAAAATGGGCAAATGATCTGAATAGATAGTTCTCAAAAGAAAACAAACATATGAATGGCCAAGAAGTATATAAAAAAAATTGCTGAACATCACACTAATCATCAGGGAAATGCAAGTCAAAACCACAATGAGATATCATCTCACCCCAGTTATGGCTATTATCAAATAGACAAAAAATACCAAATATTGGTGAGGATGCAAAGAAAAGGAAATTCTTATATACTGTTGGTGGGAATGTAAATTATTATAGCCATCATAGAAAACAGTATGGAGATACCTCAAAAAACTAAAAATAGAACTACCACATGAACCAGCAATCTCACAACTGGATATATAGCCAAAGGATAGGAAATCGGCATGTCAAAGAGAGGTATCTGCACTCTCATGTTTGCTGTAGCACTATTCACAATAGCCAAGACACAGAATCAACCTAAGTGTCCATCAACAAATGAATGGATAAAGAAAATGTAGCATATGTACATAATGAAATGCTATTCAGCCATAAAAAAAAATGAACTCCCGTCATTCATAGCAATATGAATAAGCCTGGAGGACATTATGTTAAGTGAAACAAGGCACGCACAGAAAGATAAATACTGCATGTTCTCATTCATCTGTGCAAGCTAAAAACATTTATCTCTTAGAAGTATAGAGTAGATTAGCGGTTACTAGAGGCTGGGAAGTGTGGTGGGGAGGGTTTGGGAGAGTTTGGTTAATAGATACAAAATTACATCTAGACAGGAGGAAAAAGTTCCTGTGTTTTACAGCACTGTACAATGATGGCAGTTAATTATAAATTTATTTTTTGTTTTCAAATAGCTAGAAGAGAGGATTTTAAATATTCCCAACACGAAAAAAATAATAAATGTTTGAGGTAATGGATATGCTGATTTGATCATTACATATTGTGTACAGGCATTGAAATATCACACTGTACTCTCTATATATGTATAATTATTATGAGCCAATTAAAAATAAATTAAATAAATTAAAATGAGGATAATAATTATACCCACTTCATTGTCTTATATTAATTAAGTTAACATTTAAAATGCTTAAAACAGTGTTCAACTCATGTACTATATACACTAGCTAGCATCATCATTACTACTTCTATTCATCAATTTATACATTTACATATAAAACTATTTTCATAATAGTTTTCTATTTACATTCATATCAAACATTAAATACAAGGAATATGATTATTGATTTTATCTCTTTCAAATTTAAGGGCAATACCAATTAATGCAAAACAGTGATTCCTGGACTTTCGTCATTTTAAAACACTTATTTCACCTTTCCAGTAAGTCCTACATGATGGGCTGATGGTTTTTTATTAAGGTAAATTGAAATTCACTTTTAAGAATTTTATGATACTCTGGAATGTCAAAACTGAGGCTCACAATCACTGTTCTCATAATACATACAGCTCTACTCATGTTAAAAACATGTTTATAAATAATGGGTAAGAAAGAAATACTAGTTTTCAACCTAGGATGGGAGTATATAGCACATTTAACTTAGGTTTTGTTAGGTGGGGCACAGAAACTGATAAGCCACTTGAACATTAGGGGGTCTTGCCCCCAGGCTGGGAATCACTGTCCTAGTAAGTCACTGTTACCAACAGTGGGTTGAGTACACTTCAACCCACATGTATATTTGGAGAAGGAAGAAAAAGTTAAGAACTTTCTACTCACTAACTTAGATGATGTAAACATTTTCCAAAGGAACATGTATTTCATCCACCATGTCACAAAGTACTTCATGAGTGAGAAATGAAAAAGACAAGTGACTCTTCATTTCCTTTACCTATTATTAGTGTCAAATCTTACAGTTTCATGACACAATATTCTCTCTTTATTGGAAGATTGCTCATATCCTACCACTACAGATTTCCACTCAACTTCTCAGATTACTGAATTTATTGTCTCATTACACGTTTGATCCTTGTACCTGTGACTCTCTTGTTTAAAATAATTCCTACACACTTGTGAATGTATATTGACCAGAAGTTAACTTTGGCCTTTATAATGTTCAGTTTAGAAGAATAAATCAATTTTCACTTTGCAGTAATTTATCTCATTCATATGAAGAATACCAATAAATGCATTATTTTCTACAGAAAATATGGTATCTTATTACTCTACATCTTTTTTTCATCATCCACCCAGTGTAATGAAAATGTTCCAAATGGCTGCCCTAACAGTTCACTTTGCCTATTTGTGAAAACAAATTTGAATCAGTTTGGGCAAATGGGCTTTTAGTTGCTGTTCTGTTCAATTTTGCTTGATTGTTCCTACTGTGCAGAGCTCCATTAGTGATTTTCAAGTCTAAGCCTTTAAGGGTATTATTCTCCTTTTAATGGAGAATACGATTTAAATATAATTTTTAAGGAAATGATAGGCTGGCCAGCAGCTACACGCAGCCAGGTGGAATGGCATTACATTACACACGATGGCCAATCCATAGCACAAACAAACAAATAGAAAGCCTTTACATACATTGACTTAAGAAAATAATGCTCTAAATTTTAGAATAGCAACCACAGGAACTCATCCTGCTTACTCCTTATACTATAGTCATATGAAATTAAATCTTAGTACAATGAAACATAATCACACATAAGACTGACTACAGTGTCTTATGTGAGGGCACAGCTACTGTGAAACAGTGACATAAAAAACACCGTCCTTTTGGATTGTGCCAACAAACTGTACTGATATTAATGCATTTATTGAGCAAATAGCAGGTGGGTGGCCTTTTGCTAAGAGATTTAGTGTATCTTTTAATATTCATAAGTATCATACATATTTTTACACAAGAGGAAACTGAAACTTAAGAGTGTTTAATTAACTTACCCAAGATCAGATCTTAATAAATGTCAGAGTCATTATTTGAACCCAAATTAATTGATCTGACTTGAATGCATTAGCCACAACCGTAATATAAAAAGGAGAATAGATCCTAATAATTTTCATTAGATTTTTGCATTTTGCGATAATAGGTGTGTTATAATAGGAAAAACACAGATTTTGGGATCATAACTCAGTTGGAAATCTGCATCTACCAACTTTTGACCTAAATAACTTTGTATGAGTTGTTTAACTTCCCATCTTTGGCCTCAGTTTCCTTATCTGTAAATAACTATAAGACAAAAAATGGCCAGTATTTTTAGGAAGATATGAAGCAATATGGGAAGAAAGTGAAAGAAAGAAGAATTTTTATTCAGGTATGGGGAGTGAGGATTTTGAAGAGGGCTTTGTGAAAGGCTCACAGTGGGGGATTTCAAAATGTAGGATTTCGATCAGCACAGATAAGGAAGAGGAGTATTCCAGGTAAAATGAAAAGAGAAAATAAAAGCAAGAACTATGGAAACGTGTGATGTAAAGTTGATTGGTCTAGATAAAGTGTAGTGTGTCTGTGTGTGTATTAATATTTAGCTAAAGACGACGACCAAGTTCAGGTCATAGAGAGTCTTAAATGCCACGTTTAGGTTTTAGAATCAAAGTTATACAGAATACATGTTAAGAATTTTAAAGTAAGATTAAATAGTAGGAGGATTAAATACTAGTTCCACTTTTCATTAGCTATGTGACTATGGACAGAGGAACTGAGCTTCATTTTTCCTCTTTTGTAAAATGCAGTAATCAATGTATCTGTCAATAAATTAAGGACTGAGTGATGTAATGCTACAGCTCTTAGTCTGCCTAGCACATGAAACAATTAACAAAGAGTTCAATATTATTATTATATAAAAAATTGGAAGCTGTTTAAGATTTGATATGATAATAAAAATCCTATCTACTACCCCCAATTTTCTGCTGAACCTCAGCTACCTAATATTATTTGCAACCTTAAGATTTTTTTTGTCCACTTGAGAAGTGTGGAATTTCATTTGTGGTGTATTAGCTTCAAAATGTAAGAAATGGAAAATAGAGAAAATGGAAAAGAACCTAAACAGACCCTATTCTCTGATAATGTTTTAGCCAGTTTGTTTACAGATATTTTCTGACCATGGGAAGACTGACAATATTCTTGATGTGCTTTTATAAACCCAATATTGTAAATATTCAACAATGTCTTCTATTCTTGAAAATATCTCACTTTAAAAACTTTTAGTGACTGGTATAACATGGAGAACCTTGATGATGGAATGTTTAACCTTATTTAAGGTAAGAGAGAAGGTGCCAATTCTTTGACACAATGTGATATGCAAATAATTGATTTGCTTACTATTTAGAAAGGAAACAATCACCGTTTAGAAACTTCTCTATGAAATTAGAAAAGAGTGCATCAAATCTCCTTAACTAAACGTAGGACTGTAAGTCGAGATGTCAGTCATTCAGGTGGCTACTAATTTCCTGGAGACATTTTAATTTCCTGTTCAGTGTATGTAAGACCCCATCGCTCTTTCAGTTCAACTTTATGTGGCAGAATCTGTTGAGTGTTTGCTATATGTGTTCAAAATCTTTGGGGATCCCAGTACCACTTTACAGTGGTACACTGGTCTCAAGAATTCTGACTCTCAAGAAAAGGACACTTATATTAATTATATTAATACTACTATATATCTATGCTATTGACAGGTAACAAAGTATTTTATGTCTGTTACTTCCTCTGAGATTCACAAAATCCTGAGAAGAACAAAGATGAAAGAATTTGGAGTCTACAGATAACAAAACAAAGGTTGAGAGAGATTTATTGACTTGTTCAATATGAGAGTGAACATGATGTGAGCAATCTCAGCTACTTCCTAAGGGACAAAGTAATACCAAGTTTCTGCTAAGCAACATTTTAGATGAAACTATGAGATATGGGGTTGCCTCTGCTAACTTTGTAAAAATGCTTTACAATAGCAGCATAACACATTCTAAAGGACTTCAAATTCATACTTCCATGTAGTAATTTGATTTTTTGGAAACTGTGAGCAGATATTATAGAAAGCTTTTAGATAAAGTGCAATTACTTGGATCTATAGTTATACTGATGAGGTTAAGGTGAATTACCATGTATCTAATTATGAAAAAAAAAAAAACCACCATGAGATTCTGAAACAAATGATCACATGGCCATGTTCTTTGTCTCAGTTGCTTGTAACCTAATCATTTATGTATACGTGTGCTTTTTATTCTACCAAGTGTGTTAGGTTGAAATGTTTAAATCACATTCAATTATCTTTTTAAAAAAACTATTATACAGATGTTTTATTTTAAAATTTAATTTTGCTGATTAATGAAGAACAATGTTTTATGATCTTTATCAATATTACTTTTTATGTTGTCATATTTACAGGTTATTTTATATCTTTCTCAAATTATTTTAACCATCTTTTGTTTTGTTTTTTGTTACTAAATTCTATTTCAGGAATGTATTTTATATGTATTGTATCATTTAGTTTTCACAACAATGTTATTTATCCCCCAGAACACTGAAATTTAGAAAGCTTATCCTAGTTATCATAGTGGAAAAGTCAGAAGTCAGCATTTGAACCAAATTCTATATGATTCCAAATTATATTCTCTTAATGACTATATTATGGGTGAATATATAGGCTGTTATTTAGGAGATAATATTGAAGTTCATTGTGTGCTCCTCCAAAACTTTGATATCATGTGCTTAAATGATGAGACCTTCTTCCTTTTCCTATTTAAAAAAGTACACTTCATAGCCTTTTTCCCTTCTAACATCCTAAAACATATGGAGACTCTATGCAACTATTTAGTTCAATTAACACTTTGTTTTCAATTATAAATTTTAACTATATTTATTATTAGTGTTTTCTATATATTCACTCCCAGAGTAATATGCTTTAGTTAAGTATTTTACTTGATTCTAACATTTTCCACATATAAAATTTATATATATATAAAACATATAAATATATATATGATTTTTGTATATACTACATATATAATTTTAGGATCCAGTTTTTCACCTTTCTAACCAAAATCCATGGGGGAAATACAAAAATATATACAATGTTTTTGGTGTGTTTTTACTAAGTTCATTTACCCTGAATACCTATAAGCTTGAAATATATTTAGTCTTTGTTGAAGACTAGACAATGAATAGATAAGCATCATTAAAACATCTATTATGTTTCTAGCTTCTAATTTTGTTAAAGATCCCAATGATATTTTTAGTAATAGTAAAATAGAAAAAGGTTTAATTTCTTACCTGCACAATGTCCCTTTCAGCATATTTTCCTCTGGAGGAGACTCTTACATCATCTCCATCCAGTTCGACCATTGCTTGAAAAGGAAATATGATCATTTTATCCAGTACATTTTAGCCAAATACTAAAACAATGTGGGCAATAAAAAAATCAGTATGTATGAAGTAGCAATGTGCCCTACATAAAGAAAAAAAGCTGTTTGATCCCTTCATCTGTCATTCATTTCTCTCACAAAACTTGACTGTGTACATGTTTTACAGATGAGGAAAGTGAGCTAAGACCTGTGTAACCCTTCAAAAGATGGGGAGAGCCAATACATTAAGGAATAGTCTACAGGTCCATCTCCCCACCCTACTAGTTCTAAATTGTTAGTTATATGCTTATATGACTGATTGGGTAAGTGATGTTAATCCATCACATTTTAATTTTTCTTTCTAATTTGAGAAACTTGACACCATTCATCATAAAATTTTCAATAACAACTTGATCTTCATTCTCATTGAAGCTACAACAAAGCTATATTTATATTTTTATTATCTGCATTGTCAAAATTTTACTTTATAAATAGACATAAAAAACAAAGAGACATTTTCTTTGCCCCTATAATGACTGGAGAAAATATGATTTTTCTGAAGTATGATTTTTTTTTTATTGGTTAAGAAATAATTTCACCATTACCTAGATCAGTTGGTATTTGGAAATGTGATATAATGAGACAGCTGGTGATACAGTAATGCTATGCTGCAATTAAGAACATTTTCCAGAGTTTATTAAGTTTTCAGTGAGAATTCGCTAAATAATTAATTACATGAGGAATGCTAATTTGTGCTTAAAGTATAATTCTATTACTGATAATTCATTTTGTATACACATGACATTCACCAGACTCCAGAGAGCTACTTGCAGTTATAATCTTTGCCTCCTCACCCTCCACCCCAACCCCAATATTGCTCATTCAGAACACAATCCTCACCTACTCACTATGTTCTTCAGGGCTTAAATCATGTATATCGGATAAAAACATTGTTTCCAATTTTACTTTTCTACACATGCTCATGAGTCGATGTTTGAGCTGAAACATTGCTAGTATACATAATTGACAGAGAGCCACGACTTAATAATTTGCTTAGATATGCAATATATATCATAATTCTATAAAAGGTGTGCATTACCAACAATAAGGGAATTAATTATTCAAACTACAAAAGAACTTTTTCCTCCCCTACTTCTTGGGGGTGTAAATAGGAGAATCTATTATGCTCAAATATTTTCAATAATTAATTTCTATTTAATCTAAATTTGCTTTCACAAATTTCATATCACTTTGAGACATAAATGTACATCCACAGTGATATGCCAACAATCCCAGAAACTTCTCTGATATTTTCTAATATGTTAATAACTTGTAACAATTACCCTATACTCAGTCTAAATGGGAAATAAGAATTAGATGGTAACTTAGGTCTCACCTTCCACAGTCCACTACAATCTCTATTGATTTTTGTGAGTGTTTCATTCCAGTTAATGAAGAAAAGGACAGTTATTCAGGCAATAATACTATATTAGAATGAGATCCTATAAGATATCTTCCACTTTTCAGCATGCCATTTGGGTTAAAAGACTGCAGGCAGCAAGGATGGGAGGCTACACTTTTGAGAGCAAAGAGAAGAGAGATGGTGTGTAACTGGTAGTGGAGTTATGTCCACTCTTTGGGTTTTTTAGACCATCTGGTCCTCAATGAGGCAAAGATTATGAGCCCATTTCTCATCCGTACCTACGCCTGGAAAGTGTGTGAGCAACAGAGCTGTGTTTCTTTCTAGCCATGGGAGACACAAGGAAGTTAGAATTCCTTCTATTTATCCCCTTCTCTTAACTCAGATCAAAGCAGAGAGTCAAATGATGTTTTAGTTTGACTTCTTGACTGTCTTTTCAGGATAAGGAAATCCTGCTTGGAGAAATATTTCTCCTTAATGAAGGTATTTTATTTAGGTGTAAAAAGTCACTGGGAAAATTATGCAGAGAGTTTTTAAATGTTCTTATTAAAATGCAGAATTAAATTGAAATATTCATTAATACTTTATTCTTATTTCCTGTATCTTCAAAGAACAGATGACAAAATATTGTATTTTTTGCCCATAAAAACAATGTCTTTTGGGTTAAAAATGTGTAGATGTTGGATTTCTGTCTTTCCCTATGCCAGTTTACACATGTGATATATAAACTTACTCTACGGTAGACTTGGAAGTGCCATGTGAGGCTCTTCTGATAGGAGAGCAGCAATTTGACCATAAATCAAAGATTTTTCTGTATTAAATGTGTGTATTCTGTCCTTTCCTTCTTAGCCATGGAGAGAAGAGATGTGTTTTGAGAGGAAAAAAAGAAAAATAGAGAAGCATCTATTGTTTCCTAGCAGAACAGTCTACTTTTCTAGTACTAGGCCTGGAATTTTTTTTCCATCCTATTAAAACTTCAATCATGTTGAAACTTCCATCATGTTGAAAACAGAAACCAAGTGTTCTAGGACCCTAATTCCCTGTTCACATGCTTCTAGAGGAAAATTTCACCCTAATTTTTGAGAGGAAATTCTCCTGGGAAGGTACCTTTCCTTTTTACCTACAATCTTCACTCACATTTTTGCATGGAAAGAACAATTCATAGGATTACTAATATTAGGAGACAGAATGGAGCTTGGATCTCTCTCTTTTGGAGCAGCCTATCCTAAGGCTGGATGCAGTTTCTCTCTGTGGCATGCTTAATAGGCAAAGCTCTGCCTCTGTAGGGAGGAGGCCTAGAGATAAGAGTGAGGTCATTTAATCTTGGGGTGGGGGAAGCAATGAGAAGTGTGACTCTGTCCACAGGTTAACCCAAATTCTCAAATTCTGCACTGCTAGCAATAAAGCTGATATGCTTATCTGAGTCATTCCTGAATATATTTTTTTCCAGTTAGTTCAGGACCTCAGAGAGGGAAATGATGAAATTACTATACTCAAAACACTAATGAATTCACTGGGAGCAACAGAAAGGAAGAAAATAAATAGCTGTGGCTATTGGATGAGGATAGTACCCAAATAGCTGTGCCTGCTACTCTGCATAGAAATATATAACCAGAAACATACACCAGGAAGGGTCAGTGGCTTTGTACTCAAGCATCATGTGTGGGGGCTCTTGAAGAATAAGAGCTGACTGAGGTTTACCCATGTCTGAGTTCCTATATTTAATGGTGGACTTCCATAGGCATCTGGGAGAGCTGAGATGTACCCATGAGAGGTGCATCCTTCAGAGGCAAAAGCAAATAGAAGCCAAAGAAGAAAGCATGAGTTATTTTAGCCTAGCAATCGGTGAAGTCTGTGAATCGCAGTCGATCATTGATTAATGCAGATCCTCAAGTGCACAGAGCATTGACAAGAAAGATGTCTTAGCATTCCTGACTCCTGAGAGGTGTCTCAAATTCCTGCCTGAAGTACAATGCAAACAGATGTGAATACTCAGAGATAGAAAAAATATTAGCAGAAGCTGTGGCAGTCAGAGCTAAAAGACTTTTGCTTTAGAACCTGTAGGATTATAAAGATGAAAAGGATGACTAGCCAAGCATAGAGTCTTAGGGAGTCCAGGGTCAGCACTCTTGCTTTGCCTGGGGTACTTTACCTGAGACTGGCAGATACGTATTACCTTTACGGACGAGGGACTGCTGGTTACATAAGAATCACCCCGGTGATGACCATAGTCTAGTTAGCCACCTATGAGTCTAAATTAACTAGTACCTGACCTAACGTTATTTCAAACATTCTAAAACGATTCTCATTTCCAAAGTCCCAAACTAATCTGTCCTTGTTAATATAAAAACACCTGAACCAGGTGAATGTTATGCGGCCATGCACTTGCTGTCTAGTACAGAGTTTTCTTAAAGGAATTTACCAGATGACTAGGAACAGATTATCCTTTAAAATGTTTACCCAGTCACTTAATTGGCATTTGAACAAGGTCTGAGCCCAAATGGAAATATCCAGTAAGGCAGATTAGCATAATTATATAAAGTCTCATTAAATTTCAGCTGGTCAGTTCCATTTTCATTTTACTTTGCTCTCTCATATGACAGAACTTCTTTATTTATAAGGCTAATGTCTATCAACTAGCCAGGGTCTGAAAACCCATTAAATTAGCATATTCTGCTTATGCTAACATTTCTTTTTGCAACCTAATGATTTATTAATTTAGCACTCATCCTTAAAGGTTTTTAGTGAACCCAGAGGGTGTTTTGCCTTGGGAACAAAAATTCAATTTATCACTCTGTCAGTCTTAAGAGATGTTATTTTGAGGTACAAACTATGTCTAATGAAATAGAAAGCTGAATGCTGAATGAATCTATAAACTAGAGAGAGAATGTCCCACTCAAAACACAGGATCTTTTAATTTGCTTATGTTAATAGATATCAAGAGGTATCTATCTATATGTATGTGGATGTTCTATACAAACCCAAATGCAAGGCACATTCTTCTATATAGAAAAGAATGATAGAAAACTAAGAACATGATAAATCAGATTAAATAAACTCCCAAGGAATACTATTGAAATTTTACTACTCACCATCAAATTCTGCTGGTCCAACACCTACTATAATTATTGACATTGGAAGTTTTGAGGCCTTCAAAGAGAATACGCAATTAGGTTTCAATTAAGAAATCAAGTTCTTAAGAAAAGAATTAAGAAATAATATCCTGAGTTTTATTTGACATATTTTTCACAGATGTTCTTTTTTTTTTTTTGAGACAGAGTCTCACTGTCTTGCCTGGGGCGAGTGCCGTGGCGTCAGCCTAGCTCACAGCAACCTCAAACTCCTGGGCTCGAGCAATCCCACTGTCTCAGCCTCCCGAGTAGCTGGGACTACAGGCATGCGCCACCATGCCCGGCTAATTTTTTTTTTCTATATATATTTTTAGCTGTCCAATTAATTTCTTTCTATTTTTGGTAGAGACGGGGTCTCGCTCTTGCTCAGGCTGGTCTCGAACTCCTGAGCTCAGAACAATCCGCCCGCCTCGGCCTCCCAGAGTGCTA